>QTSX02006622.1:17805-128029 GCA_014839935.2 Entomophthora muscae
TCTATATAAGTCTAAAGTATTATCCAATAAAACATACTTCTCTTCTTTCTTAATTTCATATTTGAAGCTTTCCTAAAAGGCACTCCTTATCAAGATAGTGACACAACCATAGTTTTCCTGGGTGTGGCTCAGCCAAAGTGTCAGGAATGCCTTTGCTACCTTTCCTGACAACAAGGAAATCTTGACACATCCAGGGTCTGAAAACCCTTCTCATAAATTTGACTGTTTTTCAGGTCCTAGAAATGAATTATTAGTATGTAATATCTGTCCTCAATTACCTTTGATTTTCCTGGAATCAAGTCTGGAGGCCATTCCCTGGCCCAGCACGGGGATCAAACCCGCGTCCTCTCAGTTGTTTATGGATCACCTAGATAATATTAGTATTTTGAGTTTGAACTTACCTTTGCCAATACGCAAAATGACTGTTTGTAGCCAATCAGATGTTGTGACGGCTCCTGAAGCTTTCAAATTTAATTATACTTCAAACAATAAGAATGTTAAGAGGAACTTAAGCTCTGTACTTGAGTTAAATCAAGTAAACAAGTTTCTATCCTCTTCTGGTGTGCATTTGCACACCAGAAACCTTCCCCAAACTGTTGGTTCTCCAACAGCTGGGGTAAATGACACCCAGCTGTTTGGAGAAAGCTCAGCAGGGGCTAGACAATTTTTAAAATAATCTTTTTGAAATTTAAGTCAAAGCTCCCCCTGCCAAGTTTTCCTCCCCAACTATATCCCCAAACTCCCCTGTTAAACTGCAAATTGGACATCAATGACAGCCTATATAAGGCCCCAGATTTTCAGCATTACTACCTGTTCACTTAATAAAGTCAATTTACCTACTTATTTGATCTATCTTTTTGCCTTCTCTCCAAATCCTGAAATCAAACACCATGATGCTACCCAAGTCATCCCAATTGAGACCATTTGGGTATAAATGGTTGGTTTGGTTGCTCCTTGTCCAGTCCCTTACTGCAAGCCTATCTTTTGGAACCAGAGCAGATTCTGGTTCACCTCCTCCCAATTACTTGGACAAGTTGTGGCGCCAAGTGGTACCAGGTGTATGGTACACTGCCACCCCACTGTCACAGAATCCCCCCATCACAGAGGAACCACAGGTCATGGGGGCCAGTCCGCCCACTCCTTCCTTATTTCATCTCTTGGCTTCTGTTTTCCTTCTAAGTTATCTTGGAGCTTACTTCCTGTTGGGTTGATACCTTCTTATTGGAGAATTGTTCCATATGGGGATGGTCTCCCTTCCAATTGGTTCCCTGATTACAGGGTTGAACCCCTCCGCGGCCATACACCTTTTGGGTGGTATGTTTCCGAGCAGATGGGTTTCTGACACAAAGCATCACCACTCAGGAAAACCCAGCCCAAAGCCCCACCTGCTTGTAGAAATTGTAGATTTGAATCTATTAATTGATTAAAAGTTGGTGATGGCACAGGAAATTGGGTCCAAGTGGGGTGCAGATTCCCCACACCCAATTTTTCCTCCTTTGACCTGCTGGTATTCAAATCATGACCTCAAAAGAGGCCAGGTAACAGCTTACAGAACCACCATTCGTGGTATCTGTAAGCTGTCTAAATATTGTTTACAAGAAGGTCACCTCATCAAGATGTACCCAAAGGCTTTAATTAACAATTGTCCTCATCAAACTACCTTAGTTTTTTGATATTTTTCCCAAATAAAATATCTTACCTCATGATTCACTTATTACAATATTTCCCAATAAGATTTGTAATAAACAGATTGCTAGATTCTAACTTCTTACCTCTATAATTTCCTGGTGTCAAGTTTATACTTCTGTGAAGTATAATAAACAAAATGAAGGGGAAGATTAAGAAGAGAATGATAATTTATTGAATATAAATATGAATATAGAATATTATATAGTATCATGACAAGCCACATGTTGTCTATGTACATCATGGAGGTCATGGGGCTTATCTGAGTAATGTTTCTCTTGAGTCACAAGGCTTAATCAAGTTGTGTTCCATTTAGGACCTGGATTGAGTGATCCCTGTCATAGATGGTTAACTGATAATGGTGTCTCTGGTTTATTGACTGGACAGTGAACCATTCAGTGAGCCGCTTGGTGATTTACTTGGGGCATTAATTACCCAAGAGGGAGTAATCAAAGATGTTGCAACATCTCCTCCTGGGGTGCTGAAAGGCGGAGCCTTGGGAATTTTCTTGAGAGTATCTGGTATGCGGGCTTGGTATCAATCCAGTTTGGTGTTGAATACAGGGAGCCTTGAATTTTGTTGGGCTGCTCTTGCCTTACACAAACGGAGTCAGTCATGGTGAGTACGTTTCAGTTCAAGCTCCAATCCCTTTGATGAGGTAGGTGTTATTGGGCTTCACCTCCATGACAATGCCTGGTCCTCATAACTCTGGGTCTAATTTGTGTTGGTTGTGATTGACAACTCAGATCTTGTCTCCAACTTGGAACCTTTCTTGTTGCAATGTGATTGCTTCCTGCTAGACCCTTTGATGTTCCCTCTTTTCTTGGTCCTTTCTGGTGTGTAGTACTTTTGGGTCATTACTGTTTGGTATCTTCTTTGGAAGTGGCAGTTGTGGACCTGTGATTGTACTGACAAATGCAGGTTTCTGAACATAGACAAGATCATAAGGGCGTTTGCCCGTATTGCGGTTGACTTGTGTTCTGCAGACCATAAGGGCAGTTGGTAACATGTCAGCCCAGGCTTTTGGATTATTGGCAGATAACTTACTGAGGGCTTCTACTAGGGAGCCATTTAGTTGTTCTATGCGTCCATTTGCTTGTGGGTGATATGGGCTGGCTGTGACGTTTTTTATTCTGTTTTTGGCAAGATAGATGTTGGTGTCAATAGCTTTGAGTTCAGTGCCTCCATCTGTGATTAAGAGGTCAGGCTTTCCAAACTTTGCTATGATCTCTTTGCTAATGAATTGTCTCACGTTGTTGCCTTTGTGCTCTTTTGTGGCTTGTGCTACAGGACATCTGGTTGCATAGTTGATGGCTGTGATGATGTACTTATTTCTCTTGTTTTCACCAGGCATTGGTCTCATGATATCCAACAATCATACCTTGAAGGGTTGTGTGATGGATACAGGTACTACTGACTTGGGTGGTGCTTTGGTTTGGGCGTACTTCTCACAGACCTTGCATTGTTCCAGTACCTCTCTGATATCATCTAGCATGTTGGGCCACCAGTAGCATGTCTTGAGGTATTCATGCAAGTTTCTGCTACAGGTGTGTCCCAAGTCTCTGTGATATTGGAGGATTATGTCAATTTTTTTCTGTTGACGGGACATAGGGTACAGTGTCACCATTTGGAAGTATTCAGTGAAGGGTATCATATACGTTTTTGAACAGATATTTGTTCTTGAGGACTTTCTCTTAGATGTCCATTGGTGTTCCAGGTGGGAACCCTTCCTGGAGATTCCCCATGATTAACATGGGCCAGTCAGGGTTGCCATCAGTGCAAAGGATGTGTTTATTGTATAGCCTTGATAGGGCATCTGCAGTAAGCATCTCCTTTCCTGGCTTGTATTCAATTTGCATGGGGTATCTCTGTATGGGACTCATCCATTCAGCTTGTCTTCTTGACAGGTGCTGTTGTGTCTTGAAGAATATCAACGACTTGTGATCAGTGAGTACTTTGAACGTCTAGACTCCTTCCAGATAGCATCATCATTTCATGAGACAGTGTATAATGGCAACCAATTCCTTATTGTGTATGGGGTATCTTTGTTTGCCGTCCAATAGCTTCCTTGATTCATATGCCACAGGGAGAAAATCCTTTCAGGCAGTTTGGATACGGAGGACTCCTCCTATGGCATAATCAGAGGCGTCAGTTTATAGCTCGTAGATAGCCTCACGGTTTAGGTATTGTAGGATGGGGGCAGTAACCATAAGTTCCTTCAGTTGACAGAAATGTTGGCCTTGTAAGGGTGTCCAGACAAATTTGGTTGTTTTCCTGGTGATGGCTGACAAGGGGGCTGTTAGGGTGCCCCAGTCAGGGATGAACCTGTGTACATAGGCTACCATTCCAAGGAAAGTGCAGAGTTCACTTTTATTTCTTGGAGCTGGCATCTCAGTTATGGCATGTATCTTGTCTGGATCTGGTTTGATTCCGTCTTTGCTGATGATATGGCCAAGGAATGGAAGTTCAGTTGAGAAGAACTTGCATTTGGACGGTTTTGCAATCAATTGGTTTTCTTCAAGGGTGCAGAGGACCAGGCAGACGTCTTTCCAGTGTTGCTCCAGCTTGGAGATGTAAACAATGATGTTGTCCAGGTAGATGATTGCTTGTTTTCCGATGTGTTCCTTGAATACTTCATTAATGAAGGTTACAAAGGTACTGGGAGCGTTTTTCATTCTGAAATTGAGGACAACACATTCAAAGGATCTGTATTTAGTTTGAAATGCGGTCTTTGGAATGTCTTCCAGTTTCACATTAATTTGGTGGTAACCTGCTATCAAATCAATTTTTGTGAAGATTTGGGACCCCCCCAGGGCATCAAAAAGGCCATCAATTAGGGGAAGGGGATACCTGTTCTTTGTTGTGACCTTGTTGAGGGCCCTGTAGTTGGTGACCAGGCAGAGGCCTCCATCTTTCTTTGCCACAAAGAAGACAGCAGCGCCAAAGGGTGATTTCAAGGGTCTGATGAGGCCTTTCTTGAGTGCTTTGTCAAGGTACGCTTTTAGGATGTTGTCTTCTTGTGGTGTGAGGCAGTAGATGGGTTGTGCTTTGCGCACATTACCTTTCAGGTTGATTTCATGTTGTATACCCCGGTCAGGGGGAAGCCCAGGTAGTGACTCTTGGAATACGGAGGGAAATTCATTGACTAGCTGGTTTCTAATTGGGTTCTGTTTGTGTTGAGTTTCTGTGTTCTTGAAGTGGATGATCTCATACATAAATGTGCTCCAATTAATTTTGCTGATGTCAGTTTCTTTCTTTGTTTCCATGATCTTTACAAATATGTGGTCCCTAGTGAGGGTGTCAAGATGTGTTGGGTATACGTGATGGTGGACTTCTCCTTGCTGAATGGTGAGGGTGGCACTATCCCAGTCAATGTGAGGTTTTGTCTTTCTCATCCAATCCAATCCAATCCAATCCAAGTATGACATCATATTTGGGGATTGGTATGATGGGGCCGCTAATTGTTGTTTGTACATCTTCAATTTGGGCGCGGAAAGGTTTTGTCTCATGGGTAATAGGTGTGCTGTGGTTGTCCGCCATGATGACTTTCTTGATGCTACTTTGAGTGATAGGTAACTTCATGAGGTCTGTGAAGCTCTTGTTGATGAGTGATTGGTCAGCTCCAGTGTCAAATAGTTCTATGCCCTGGTATCTGCAAAAACAGAAAGGATAGTTAAGGAGTTTATTTCCTGTTTGGGCAACAAACAGTAAGGGATTGCTGGAGGGAACTTGGATCATGATGATTGAGTCCATGTCCTGTTCTCTCTACAAGTCTTTTTAAGTGGGGGGAGGGTGGCTTGCCTAAGCACTCCCCTGAGCTTTTCCCTCCTTGTTGGTATCTTCAGTGCTGGCCTGGTTGGCTTGTGCAGTGCAATTCCTGTTTTGAGGCTGGGTGCTGTGGGATCGGTTATTTTACTTATTGGGGTGAGGCTCCCTTCTAGCTGCAGGGTTTTCCTTACGCTTGTTGGTGGTGTGTAGGTTATCAGACTTCTGAGCTGCGTGTTTCCTTCCAGGAATACATCCTAAAGATTCTTGCAGCAAGTCATGTCAAACTGACGTCTAATGTGTGTGGGAAGGCCATTGTAGAAGTCCAGTTGTGGCCCAGGTTCATCAAAGTTGATGGTGTTGGGTGCACGGTCACGTAGTCCTTCATATACAGCAATGTAATCCTTGATAGTTCCTGTCATTTTGAAGGTTCAAAGCTCGGTCATGATTACTATGTCCAAGTCCTTCATGGAGAACTTTTTGAGGAATGCGGCCTTTAACACTTCCCAATTTTCCTTTTGGTCAGGGTGTTGGGCTAGCCATTTGGTTACAAAACGTGATGCAGTCCCTGTGACGCAGAGGACAATCTTGCTGACCCAGAGTCTCTGGGGGTACTCCACTTGTTCAAACTTGCTCTTGGTGCTGTTGATTCAGAGGAAGGCATTTTCCCATTGTAACCCTGCAAAAGCCCCAATTTCTGCTGAGCCTAGGCATTGAAAGACAATACTGGGTATCTCAGGTTATGTAGGCTCTGTTGTGGTTGGTGTGGTAGGGAACAGTCTGCGGGCTTTGAGAGTGTTGTACTGGTCAATGGATACAAGAACAGTATCATAGATGACAAGGCCTGGGGGAACATCTTGTTCTACTTTGTAATCTCTCCAGCCGTTAGGGAGTGACATTATTTGGGTTTTTTTCTTGGGAGGAATTTTTCCTTTGAGTTGAGTAGGTATGGATAACCTACTTGTGCTACCACTGTCAAGTTTATACTTCTGGGAAGTATAATAAACAAAATAAAGGGGAATATTAAGAAGATAATGATACTTTATTGAATATGAATATAGAATATTATATAGTATCATGACAAGCCACATGTCATCCATGTACTTCATGGAGGTCATGGGGCTTATCTGAGTAATGTTCCTCTTGATTCACAAGGCTTAATCAAGTTGTGTTCCATTTAGGACCTGGATTGAGTGATCCCTGTCATAGATGGTTAACTGATAATGGCGCCACTGTTTCATCAACTGGATGGTGAACCATTCAGTGAGCCGCTTAGTAATTTACTCAGGGCATTAATTCCCCAAGAGGGAGTAATCAAATATGTTACAACACTGGTAATCTTCTTCCTCCTGCCAAAATGGTTCCTGAAACCTGTGGAATTGAATGTGAACTTATCTATGCTTCAGATTTCTTGACTCTGAGCCAAATTAAGGTCTTCTTGATGTACCTATGCATAATCTTCTGCTGCAACTTTCCTTATTCACTATTCAAGGGTCATCATTTCTGAGTAAACACGCACTATCTCCTCCTCATTAATAATGTCATCCCAATTTGGGTGCATATTCCCCATTTAATTGATTTCAAAAAGCTCTCAATCTACTTCACCCTGACAGGTAGGTCATTGATTTGTCCACCCAGGACCACAGGCCAGCGGTTGGGATGATAGTGTCAATTATCCCAGTGAGGATAATATACACTATCCCAAATAGCTTGTTGGTATGGTCCAGGGGAAGCTCAGCGGCAGATGCGGGCATCAGTTTAGAGGTGACAGGCAGCTCCATGTCTAATTGGTAAACAGGGAGGAAGTTGTATTTATCTTTAAAAAGTCTGGGTTCACTAATATACAATGAGCTCTTTCATGTTATATCTGGTCAACTCTTTAGACTGGGCCAAGGGATCACATACTAGTATTTTTTCAGAGAAATAGTATCTGATTTCAGGCTTTAAATGGTACTCTGTAAAGTAAATGGGATCAGAGATGGCACCTGGGAGATGATAGGTAGCTGGTGGGGCGGCAGGAGGATCAGATGATTTCAGGCTTAACTTACAGATGACTAAGATAAAATATGGTAATATTTGGGGGAAACAATATCTCATAATATTTATTTAAAAATGACAATAGGAATTGGTCTTGGCCTTGCAGGTACTTATAACGCTCTGAAAGGCCTCATTTTCTGGTCAGGGTTTTTGGGCTCAGGCAGGCTGGTGTAAGGATTCTAGGGGTGATAGAGTGACATCAGGTACAGGAGTGTTGCCATTGGCTGTCACTGTGGAATAGAATTTTGAACCCTTCTGTTCAACAACTTGATAATTAAAGTTGGGCAGGTTTTCAGGGCCAGCACTATTTCCTGGGCTTTGGGAAGGTTTGGAGCAATTCTCATTAGCAGACTTGCTAATTTTGATGCCTGATCTGCCAGTGTCACATGTTGTTACCTCTTGGAAACTCCTGACATCAGAAGCAGGTGGGTTATCATTGGTTGCTATGGTGTTAATGGGTTTGCAGGGCAAGTTTCAGGTCTTAGGCCATGAAAGTTTTGGGGGATTTCTCATTGGCAGGGTTGCTGATTTCACCGCCCAACCTGCCAGTGTTGCAGGATGCCAATTTGAGGAAACTTCTATGATCAGTCACAGGTGGGTTGCTTGTGAATTCCCTTTCAGGTTTGCTATTGATAGGATGCAGGCAGCTGCGCTCTTGACCTTCTGAACTAGAGGCTGCAGGTAATAAGGCTCAGGGTTTGACCCAGGTCCCATACCTTGAGTTTTGGGTACAGAGAAATTGACATTTCTGAAATTAATGTAACAATTCTAATACAGTAGTTTTCAAACCTGTTGAGATAAACGTAAAATCTCAGTCTAAAAACTAAATAAAAAATTAAGGAATTTATGTTAAATTACAATAGACTTGGATCCACTTTGATTTCATTTTTAGACTGAGTTGTATTTTTTTAGACTGAGATTTTTTTGTTTATCTCAACAGGTTTGAAAACTACTGTATGGTAAGATCTAAGAAGAGGCATTGAAATGGTACAACCAACAAAAAAAGGAGAAAAATAAAAAAGTACATGATTTGGAAATGTAACCTTGATCCTTTAAATGAATTATTGGTGTAATACACCACCTTTAAAACACCATCTCAAAATAAGGCATCTCAAATTTTTTTTTCAATAGAGGCCATATTTACTGAAGCAAAAATAAAAAACCCTAAAAAACTATTAAGTAGTTAATTTTTATATAATGGCTTCTAATATGGCATCTTAAAAAACTGCATCACAAAAATAGCATCAAAAACTAAAACTAAAAAGTTATTGTCCAAATAATATTTTTTAGTACTGTAAATTCAGAACCTGAATGTAAAAATGCGGGATTATCAAATCTTTGGTCCAAATTTTGAATCACTTTTGCGGGCAACTCAGCTGAGTGAAAATTAAAATATTTAATAAAATCAGCCATTTAATTTGACTTTTTTGGTTTATTTAAATTGGCAAATTTTGAATCCCTTGAGCAGATAACTCAACCAACAAAATACAAAACTCAGTAAACAAATGTGGGATACATGAATCATAAATATGGGATTCTAATGTATAATTTGAGATTTCCTGCATATCAAATAAATAATAGACATCATGTAAAACTTAATTAATCTGAAATTGCGGGATTTTCAAATCCAAGAACCAAATTTCAAATCAAAAATGAGGTGAATTTGAAATTAAATATAATTTATGGGTGTTGTTGCAACCAAGTTTCCCTCCTTGCCTGCCAACGTATCTAACAACATGAACCAATCTGATGGCAGTATCAAACTGTGGGCACTTTCTCCTAATTAGGAGAGTTGCTAATTTGACTTGTTGATCCCTCCACAAGTTATTCCTTGGATTTGAATCTTACATGGAACACATCACTATGATACCCCTGTGACCTTGTGGCTTTCCCCATATATTATATTAATCACAATATTCTATAATAAACAATACCTTATTATATTCATTCCTGTCCTTTCTACTGGACTGTTGTCTTCCCCAATCAAATAATGAGCTCTAATTGATTCAGTTTCAACAGTGGTAACAGCAGTAGCTTGAAAACCTACCTAAAAGAAAAATCCCCCAAGAAAGGATGGTGTACAGGCCTTATGGATACTCCCTATCAAGAAACCTTTTTTTCCAAACCCCAGGAGACATCCCCAAAGGATATGTTATCTATCAAGACCAGCTGGTGCTCACAAGCATGTACAATTGACTCCGCCTTGGGCAGCACAACACAAGTGACATCCTGCCCCAATTGGACCTTTCTCAATGCATGCTAAATCTCCAGCTTGAGTCTTTTGCGGGTAGTGTTGAAAGAGCTGACATTGTCAGTTGGCTCCATTATAACAAGACCTTCCTTTGTATCTGTCAAGTGCCTGAGCCTATGTGGGTTGTCACCACATCTTGGCGCCCTACGGAGCCTGCTGCAGTGTGGTTTACTAACTGGGCCAGCCAAGAGATAGATGTCACTTGGGCGTTGTTCAGAGACGCCGCAAAATTCCGCTAAAGTGAACCCTTTTCACCCATTGTGGTGGGAACTCCTCTCCTGGCCATTAAACAGACTGAGTCTGTCCCTGAATACCTTGTAGCTTGGCAAAAAGCCCTTGCTGCTGCCCAAGAAGCTGTCACTGACAGGAATGTCATGTTCCTTACTCTAATAGTCATTGGGCTCAACCCCCATATCTGCAAGTGGGTTCCCATAGGCTGTTGTACCTTCATTGACAACTGCTACAAGGCCATCACAGAAGCCAATAACCAGGCTTCAATGGTCTTCCACAGATCTAATGATGTGTCACCTCAGGCTTGTCCTGTACCAGGCAGTGCCCACAATCAGGTAGGCTGCTGTCAGTCCTGCCAACAAGAAAATGGGGTTAAGCACCCCCAAGGGGGAGCTCCAATTGGTGAAAATTGATAACCTGGGAAAAGCCTGGGGGTTGTAGATACAAGAGGTTCTTCAACCCCACTTGATCCTCACTCTCAATCCCTCCTTGCAAAGAGCCCCTGTTATTAAAATGTACACAATGTTGAAACTCTTGATGTATCAAGGTCCATAGTGACAACTCTGTTCTCCAAGCAAGCCATTCTTCAAATAAAGTAACCCGCTTGGCCTACCCCTTTCATTTTTATGGGAACACCCACAAAATTTTGGTAGACACTGGGGCCAATCACAACATAGTTGACCAGGCATTTGCTGACTCTCAACAACTAGACTAAGTGCTCATCCAATTCAAGGCAGTACAAGTAGCTAATTCCTGCAGAGTAGCAATTACCCATGAGACAGTACCTTTCACTGTGATAATGGAGAAAATCCATGTCGTGAATGCCGCCATTCACTGTGTTTCAATTTTGCCTTCAATGGGTTATTTTGAGGGCAAATCTCTCTCTTTTGCTTTTTCCCTTTGAAATGAGTCTGGATCCAAATTGGGAAGTTCAATTGTTCAGTTTCCTGATTCTGTGCAACTCACTTGCCCCACTCATGCTGGTGGCAAGTGATCCTACCATCCATGTACTGTTTTGTGGTAAAGCTACACAGTATATATTCTATTCCGCTTCTACCAATAAAATTTAAGTTCTATTCACATTTTTGTCTTTGTGTCTTCACATACTTTGGCGCCTCTCTAGCCATGTCTAGCAGATAGTATTCAATCAGGGCCACAAGGTAATCACATAGCCTTTCCTGCCATTCTAACCAAGACTTAGTACAAATCCAATCCTAAGGTTAGGATTCCCTGTTGTGTATCTGTGATGCACCTCAGATCACAACAAAAATGGTGCTCACTACAGGGGCTGTAAGCCCCTTGGTTACCCCCTTTGCAACCACGTTTTCAGATCCTTTGACTCTGCCTATACAAGAGCTGACTTCACCTGAAATTACCAGTCCTCCTATTGAGGAAGACATCACAGACCCACCTATTGTCCCTACTGTGCTGAATATTGGGAATAGTCCCTGCCTAGTGGCCTACCCTTTGGGTACCCCTTACTTGGAACAAGTCATGGCAGTAGCCCTGGGCTTAGCTTGTGATGGGGCCATCCCTTGCCTCCAGCTACAGTTCAGTCAAGCAGAATACTACAAATTGATTGTGGCTCCACAATTTCCACAGTATCTCCTCTCAGTGGCTGGCTCCGCTGAACACCTATTGTCATCCTCTGTACAACATGCCTTAGCCCATCATTGAATAGTGTTAGGGTTTCACGTTCAGGAGATTTTGTCCCTCTAAGCAGCTGTCACAAACAACTGGGATCAATTTGCTGCCTATCAACAATTTATCCACTCCCTGTTTTCCTTGGTGTCAGACAATCAGCGTGACTCTGTCACTTCTCAAACCTGCTTGGTCAATTCCATCAAGCAAATGCGCCAGTTCATCCCTGAATATGTCAGGGAGCATCTACATGAGTTCCACCAGCTAGAACAACCCTGGCAAGCCCAAGTAGATTCCACCCTGAACGCCTATCTTACCAATTTCAAACAACTTGTGCAACAGCTCAATGAGTTCAGTGCTTAATCCTTTGACCAACTACAATAAGTGGCAGACCTTGCTGTTAAGGGCCTCTACAAGCTCAGTTAAGGATTTGATCAGGAAAAGGTTGCCACTGCTGCTGCCATTGCCAAACTCCAGACTCAAGTGAATGAATTGTCTACAACCAAGCCAGATGCCCTGCCTTCCCATCCATCTGATGATTTGATAGAGAGAGAACAGAGACTATGGGATACCATTCAAGAACTGAGAGCAACCACTTGTAGTCAAAGTTGTCCTGCCAAAGTACCTCAGATAGATCCCCAAGTGCTTGCTTTAACAGCTCAAGTTACAGATTTACAGCAAGAGGTTGCTGTGTTACACAGAATAATAGCAACTGCTACTAGTTCAACTGGGGTTGTTGATGAAGAGGGCTGTTGCCCTGGCTTGTCAGGAGCTCCCTGCATTCACTGTGCTAGAGAGTTGATAGCTCTAGCTAATGAGGTGGACCACTTGAAACAAGACCACTCTGGACTTGATAAAGACGTACAAGAAATGAGTGAGTTAATTGATTTGGTGAATGACAGGTTTGCTTCTTGCCTTTTAGTGGGTCCATCTCTTAACTCCCAACTGGCTGAACTTTCTGCAGTAGTAACAACACAGGGTCAGCGCCTAGATGTTACTGAGCAACAAATCATCTTAGCTAATAATACAAGTGCCCGCACTACTGAGACCTTGACTACTCTTAAGGAGAGTGTTTGCCAGTTATGGGCCAGACAGCCCCCTCTGAGTCTGAAGCAGAGTTCTCCCCGCGCATAAATGTACTTGATAGCAAAAATAGTGGCCCTACTCCAGAAGCACACTTCAAACCCACCTGTAAACAAGTCTTCAACCCCAAAACCTCTACTATTGCAGATTTCCTAACTATCTACAAAACTGCTATGAGAAGGGCCTCTGATGAGGTTAAGAAGGAGCACATTCTAACTTGCCTGCACCTGACCTGCCAGAAGGTATTAGTGCCTGAGTTGCCCACCATTGAGACTTGGGAAGAAATGAAGTAGCTTCTGATCAACAAATTTGGTGGTGACCTTAGTTTGGAAGTGAAGAAGAATGTTTTCATGCACATTGCCTTCAAACCTAAGGAGACTCTAGCTGAATTTGCGGATAGGTTCTACATGGAAGGGCAACAATTGATAACTAGCAGACAATTGACAGTGCACAAAGCTTACATGGCTTGTTCTCAAGCCCTCAAGGTTAATCAGCTTCTTTGCCTTCACTTTAAGGCTCATAAAGCCATGATTTCCTCCATGAAGAGCATAAAGACACTATTGCAGGATATGCACCTTACCCATTCTAGGTGGTTGTGTGGGAGAGTTGTGCTGCCTCTAACTCTGGTTTGTCTTCCCGTGGCCCATGTATCCTCATCATGAATTCTCAAAATCCTCCTCAACACCAAGTTGCCATAACTGTGGCCAGATAGGTCATCATTCTTGAGTCTGCACCAACCCTCAGATTGAAGGGGTTGATCCCAAGGAGCAGGCGGGAAAAGAACAGTCAACCTAAAGGTGAGACACTCTTGGTCGACAATTATTCCCTGTCTCCTTTTAATCCCCCCTCCATTGCTGACTCTGAGCCTACTGACACTGGGGCTCCTCCCATTCTGCTATTATTCCACAACATCTCTGACAACTCTGATATGGATGATTCAGATGTGGAAGATCCCGACGCCCATAGGTATTCAGCTCTTACTGTCCCTGAAACTATCATGGTCCTTTATAAGTTAAGTTCTGGGAAATATACAATAATTGCCAAGCCGCTGCCTGAAGCCAAGGAGGTTTTCTCTTGCCCATACCTTACTTGGGCTAAGAGTTCCCCTGTGCTTGTAGAATCATCCAAGGGAGCTGCTGAGGTTGCTGACGCTGTATTCAAGTACACTTCAGTCTTGCTTCCTCTCCAGACTGTCTATAAGGAGTTTCTAGGCTTGAGATGCATGATCAAAAAATGGGAAATAGAGCTAGCAGAAGCCCAGGACATTCTGGCTGTCCTCCCTCCCTTTGGTTGTACTACCACTTGTGTGAAAATATCCATCCAAAAGGTGAAAATCAAGACCTTAGACATGGGGTCTCCTGTTAATGTTGTCTCCTCAAAGCTTGTTAAGAAGTCCAAACTTGCCCCCAACCTTAATTACCACCAGTTGTATGGAAAGCTGGGCTATCCATGACTTGTGCTATAGGGACTTATTCTGCTCTTCCCATGCAGTTTGGCAAGCTACTCTTGGCTGTGCCTGTTGTTGTCTTGGAGAATAAGAGTTACAACCTCCCAGTTGGTACTCAATTCCTTAGGGGATATAATGGGATGGTGCAATACGCCATCTCAAATGACGCTATCTCAAAAACTCCATCTATATTGATGCCATCTCAAAAATGTGTCCAAAAACGCCATCTAGAAAGACACCATCTTGTACCCTATTTTGGATTTCTGGCTAAACCACGCCAGATAATTTAAAATATTTATAAAAGCCCAAAAACATTTTTAAAACTATAAAAAACATTTGACTAGACTCAAAGTCATCTAAGAATTTCAAATCTGCAATAAAAATATGGGGTCAGCTAATACCAACTATAGTGTGCAAATCTCCAAAGTCAACATTCCCAAAACAGTGATATTTTCTTATTAAATTTCAACTTTATATTAAGTATATATATACATACATATTAAAAGTTTCAAAAAAAGCATACAGGTAGACTCAAAATCATCCAAGGATGTCAAATCTGCAATAAAAATATGAGGTCAGCTAATATCAACTATAGTGTGCAAATCTCCAAAGTCAACACATCCTAAAATGGTGCTATTTTTGTATTAAATTTTAACACTATATTAAACATGTATATACTAAAAATAAAGTTAAAATCAAATATTTAGGAAAGAAATTTATTTTTAAAAAAAGTGGATTATAAATTAGATCCAAGGGCTGTGGCAATGTCTTTGAGATGGGTAAGGCAGCCCTCTCTGGTGTAATAGGCCAAAACTGCTTTGGTAACACTTGCAAACTTGACCTGCTGGCCAGCATGCTTGGCTACAAAAGTTTTGCCTTTGATGGCCTGGGAGTAATGCTGATCTCTGTGTGCATGCTAAATCTTCAGATTGTTGACTATCACATTGAACATAGGCTTTTTTGCTTTAACCAGGCAGGAAAATTGATTATGCCAACCTTCAAGTGATGAGGTGGTCTTAGTTACGCCTTCTTTGACCTGCTTATAGCAGTTCCAATTAATTGAGTTGCCGCCCTTGAAGATGCAGCAATGTCCCTGGAATACACCTACCAACTGGTGCTCAAAATACTTTATGAAAGGAGCAAATGCTTCTTGGTTCCCAAGAATGTAATTGTTGTTGAGAAGCTTGTCGTAAAAAAGGTTAACCTCTTCTTTTTTGACCATGGCCAGAGCAGCAAAGCAATTGAAGATCTTCTGGGCCTCCTTTGTGCCATCTTTTAATACCAGCTTATTGAGGGCTGGGTTTTTTATCAGGTTCTTGCGCAGAGCCTGGTGGTAGTGAAAAAAGCAGCCTTGGGGCCTGCTCCTAAATACCTTGATAAAGGTGTTGGCTTGTGCCGCCACAAAGTCAACCATTAACGTGGTATGGTAAGGAAGGGACTTTGGCACATTTCTGGTTATGGCCTGTTGCTCTTGCGTAACCTCTGGGCTGACCTTCTTCTTCTTGTGGCCCCTTTTCTCAGTTGGCTCTTCTTCAAGCGTAGGTAAGATGGCATCCAGTTTTTGCTTGAGTATATTCAAAGCGTGAATGTAAGTCTCTTCCCTTTTATTAGGAAGAAAGAAGAAGACAAAGGGGATGATATGTTCATTGACCTGACCATGGATGGCCCAAAGCTGATAAAATAGCTTTGGACAAGAGGCAAAAGTCCCATTGGCAAACCAGGTATCAAACTTTAGAAGATGTACAAGATCCTCTTGTGTTGAAAAGCACAAAATACAGTTTGATGAACCTTGGCCATCATTGTGTAGCAGAAAGGGCTTTCCAAGCATGGTAGTCTTCTGGACTTCTGAAAGTACAAGCACATTGATACTTCTAGCGCTGATGCCAATATTGGCATCAATTGACCGTTGATCAGTCACATACCATTGGAGTCTTTTCTCCAACCTCCTCTCTCTGATCCTTATTTGAGTAAAGGAGAGCATGAGTTACCAGCTCAGTTGAAGTCAAGTCTTTGTTGAAAGAAATGGCTTGGCAAAGGTACCAGCGCATAAGATGGTAGAGAATCCTATCAGAGCCCAAACATTCATGCTCAATGGTGAGCTCCTTGACTTGGGTAAACCCAATTGTAGTTAATTACGTGGGGCAGCCTGGACTATCACATTTGTAGTGATGGTTTGCCATATTTTTTCTCTGGTCATTGCATGTGAAAAGGAAGCCGTCCTTGACAAAGCCAGCACCCCCCTTCTTGTTCATAATGGGAAACAACTCAGGGAAAACAGCTGGAACTATAAACTGCCCGTTGACATCGCAGATATTGGCAACTGCATATAAGTCCCACTCTAGGATAGGCTCCTCCTCTGAGGCTGCAAAACCATGGTCACCAGAGTTGTTTTTGGAGACTCTTTCATTCTCATCTTCATCATTGAGTAGATGTGCTCCTCCTGGAGATCAGAGGGGGAGTAGACAAAGGTAGAGTGGGGAGGGGTGGGGCTATCAGCCTCAGGCTCAGGGGAAGGTGTGGGGGTCTTGGAAGGCGTTTTTTCTTTAGGAGTCTGCTTGGAGAGGGTAGTCTTGGTCTTTCTTGCCTGAGCGGGAGCAGTTGTGCTCTTGGGAGCCTTGGGGGTAGCGTTGGTGGTAGGCTTGGGAGGCATCTAAGAGTGAATTTGCGTCAGAAAAGTTCAAATTTGGGGACAATTTTTAAAGAGAAAAATGAGAATGTGTTAAATACAAAAGTAGTCAATATTTTTACATGGAATTGTAGAGAAACTCTTGAATTATATACCATCAAAATTATTATGCTTTGTATTATGTAAAAATTAAAAAAAATTTACTAGCGCAAGTATGCAAAACTGTGAGTTTTTACTGAAACCTTGTAGTCAAAATGGTGTTTTCAAGATGACGTAATTGATATGCTGTAGCTCAAAAATATAGTGTTTTTGACCATTTTATATATTAAATTAACAAATTTCTGGTAGAGCTACCTCAACCAGGACAAAGAGTAAAACTTGAATATTTTTAAAACTAGCTTCCACAACTGGGGTTAAAAAGTACCCAGTTGTTTAGAGGAGATCAAAAAATACATATATGCAAAGTTTCAGATAATTTCTTACATTTTTTAGTTAAGTGAGATTTGGCGCTGAACTGTACTTTGGTAAAAGTGGAAACAGTCTATTTGTGATGGTGTGCTCTTTATAGCGTCCTATGACACCACATGCTAAAACAGATTATTTCTTAGTGCCGTATTGGTGGGCACCACTCCTATTGAACACTTAGAAGCTTAGTTGATTTTTTAATAGTCATATTTTGGGACAACAAAAAACCCTCAATACTTTATAAAATTACTAGTAAAATATTGTATTGTTGAAACCCAAATAGCAAAGTTCATACTATGATAAGAAATAAGACTAGCATATGAAATATGATTTTTTGAATGACTGTATTATAGGGGGTAGTACTATAAAAGTGGCGTCAATTTGGGTTAATTTATTATGTAGGGCTTTAAAATGATACCATACTTTATTCCCAATTAAAAAGGGAAAGGCTTGGATTTATCACATAAAATTATGATTGATTAGACAAACAAAATCAAAGATAGCGCTGCAGCGCCATTTTAATTAAAGCTTAGGCGCTGCAGCGCCAACAATTAAAAACTTCAGGCACCAAGGCGCTGATTTTCAGTGGGTTGGATTTTGTCTTTACAATTATAAATCTACTAATGATCCAAAATATCTTTTTTCAGTTATCTTATTGAGACTAGGGCTTAGAAATATGATTAATAGTTAGATTATTATTTTGGGGATTTGAAAATAGCGCCGCAGCAGCGCTTGATGTAAAAGTAAAGCGGCACCATGGCATCTAAAATATTTGCAAGGCGGCGCTTGGAGCTTTTTTTGGGTGGCACGGTGGCGCTTTATGTATGATAGAGACAGCGTGGTGGCGCATGTCATTGGGTATTCTGCAGTAATGATCCAAAATCTACTGCCAATTGAATATATATAAATTTTATATAAATTTATGACAATGAGGTTGCAGTAATTCTATTCTGTGAGCTCTGTCATGATTGGCATCATTGATTTTATACTACTAATTTATGAAGTTGGCTGCTGTAATCCTAATATGTGAGCTCTGTCATAATTGGCATCATTGCTTGGTCAAAATTTCCAACATATCCCCCCACTTGACCAAACACTACTTCCTTTCTTCATCAGATCAATCTCAACTCCAGCAGCAACAGCAACATCAGCATGCACCAAGCCTACAACAAAATGATGGCTTCAATGGACAAAGCGGAGCAGCGCACTTTTTGAAAAATGCCGCGTTCAGTTTGTATTGCTTTCTTGAATCAACTTTGGGCCAGTGACTCCCAGTTTTGCAAACAGGACTGCACAACCACCTTGGCGGCCTCTGAGCGTAGTACAGCGCCAAACTCTAGTGCTGGGATTTCCCTGATGAGGACTCCATGTTTGAGGAGCCTCTTCCTATCAGCAGTGCGCCCCCAGTGGCAATCCTTCTGGTGCTCAGCACCCCTTTCCTCAACTCCTTCCTTCCACTGGCGCGCCTCCCCCTACCCCATCTACAATGCTCTGCGTCCGCCGCAACTCTGACAATGTGGTGGTAGACTGCCCCAACTTTCTTAGCAAGTTTGGGATCTGCCACCATGAGGAGACAATGTATAGCTTTGTACAGGCTCTGCATTCTGACAAAGATGCAATGACCCCAATTTGGGCAGGGAAGTTATGCCACGGCCAATACAATGCCTCCTGTTTGGCTGCTGAGGTGCGTCTAGGGCTGCAGTCAGCTACCTTAGCCCCCAGTGAGATTTCTGTCCAACATGCTCATACCGTTGCCATCCATAATAAGTATATTGACAAGATGGCTCAGGTTTGGGCTCTTGAGCTTGCAGCAGATCCCAGCTTCCACCAGACCTTGGACTTACCCATCCAATCCAACACCAACCATTGCTTCTCCACATTCAAGGCATATCTCCAAGCCATTACCACTGACAATGCTTCCCTTTACCTTCCTTTGGCTGCCAAAACTTGCCACTTTATGTGGTATCCTCCCAAGAGTTGCCAGCCTGGGTACGCTGGTTGTTGCTTGGAGCATTACCGCTCCCTGGCTTACCAACTCTGTGTCCCCTACCCCTATCATATTCTTACATGGAAGATGTGTTGATGGACTGATTCACCATAGGTGCTGCATTCTCTGCTTGTGGTGGCTGGGGTCAGTTGGTGCCAGTTGGTCAAATCTGCCTTCCCCTTTGCAACTGATTGTCAATGTCCCGCAACTCCCAGTTAGCCTGGGCCCAAATGCTGGTGATCCGGCACATATGCACCAGCGCCTGGATAACAACTGTTATATGATCCCCACCCATGAGCGCCCAGTGATTAATATCCAGTTCCCCGCCAAGCATCCCCATCCTGCCAACCGTCAAGCCTATCCTCCTGCTACGTCTTCTGATCATCAGTGTAGAGGTGCCCCCAACACAAGGGATCAATCCTAATGAGCCTGCCTTTTCCTTTTCTTGCAATAAACTTGCTTTTGCTTATCCTCTTTTTTATTGATTTATTATTTTTTTGTTCTTATTTTTTATTATATTAAGTTTTTGATTATTGTAGTTATCTTCTAAATTTAGGTCTTATAGAAATATTATTGATTAGCAGATTTTTTTTTGGGGATTGAAATCTTGCGCTGCCGTGGCACTAAATTTAAAAGTAAGGCGCTGCCACAGCATAAAAGATGTTTGCAAGGCGGCGCAGCAGCGCCTAAGACTTTTCCAAGTTGGCGCCACAGCACTTTTTAATTGTTTAAGGCAGTGCCGCAGCGCTTAAAGCTGAGTAGTTTTGCAGTTGAATTTGCAAAGTTTTGGTAACCTTATTTTGATAACAGACTTTTTATTTTGATTTGAGATAGTGTTTTTGTGGTGCAGTTTTTTGTGATGGTATATTTTAGGGTATTTATTAAGTGTTTTTATAATTAAAAAATCTTATTTGGATAACACTCTTTTTATTTTGATTCAAGATAGTGTTTCTGTGATGCAGTTTTTTGAGATGCTGTATTAGAAAACAATATGTAAAAAATAACTATTTAACAACTTTTATTAAGTTTTTTTTAATTTTGCTGATGTAAATCCCGACGCCATTTCAAATTTTTTTTGAAATGGTATCTTTCAATCTGGTGTTTTTGAATTGATGTATTGCACCAATGGGATCATCAACTTGAAGGATGGTTACCTCTCTATCCTAGGATACAAAGTCTCTCTGATCTTCAAAGAGCCTGTTAAAGTCCTAGGGAAGCGCCTCAAGACATGTGCCTTAGAGTATCCCACTGGTGTTTTCACCCTAAAATACTATACACATTCATCCAACATGAAGTGTCCTCTTATGGCTTGCCCTGCGTCTGAAGGGATTCCTCTCTTGGCCACTTCTGCTGTAACCATTCCCCCTGGGTCTATAGCTATCCTAGACTCCCAAATATCATATGAGCTACCTGAGTGTACATTTATAGAGTTATAGTCTCCTCCCTCACTAGGACGCAACAAACCCTACCTATGCCCGGGAATCTTGGATGTCTCTCATAAAGACCCTGTTCAATTGCTAGTTGCTAACTTAACCGCTCTCCCCATACAAGTGTCTAGAGAGCAGGTTTTTGGCTATGGCAAGTTGTTGAATGCTCCTGATGTCATATTGCTACATCTCTTTGGCACGTTTCAAGGTTTTAATTTACCTGAAGACAAGCCCCAAGTCCTATCCTTGTTCACTGCTCAAGATTTCCTGCAACTATCCCTGGTACAACAGAAGGAGGTGCTGGATTTGCTAGATAAGATTTCAGATATCTTTGCTAAAGATAGCACTGACTACAACCTGGCCAAAGGCGTCATTCACCAGATTGATACTGGTGACGCTTCCCCATTCCACGCTAAACCTTATTGCTGCAGTTGTGTGGAAGACCCTCAAGTGTCTAAAAAGCTTAAGCAGCTATTAGACGCTGGGCTATTAGCTCCTTTTCAAAATCCATGGTCCTCTCCCTTGCTTATACTGAAGAAGAAGGATGGAGGTCATTGTATTGTGATGGATTACCAACGCTTGAACTCCTTAACCAAAAAGGATTCCTATCCCCTACCATGCATCAATGATGCTCTCTGCCGCCTTGGTGGCTCCAAATTCTTCTCTGCTATGGATTTAGCTTCTGGATACTGGCAAGTTGATCTCTCTCCTGAGGATAGACAAAAGGCTGCACTCATCACTTCCAAAGGACTTTTTGAGCCTACACACATGCTGCAAGGGCTCTGCAATGCCCCAGCTACTTTCTAACAAGCCATGGACTCCATCCTTTGTGATTTAAAGCTCTCATGTGTCCTAGTGTACTTAGACAATATAACAGTCTTCAGCGCTACCTTTACAGATCACCTGGCTCACCTCAAGGAAGTGTTCATAAATATTTAAGAGGCTGGCCTTAAGTTGAAACCATTGAAGTGTGCTTTCTTCAAGGAATGCCTTGAATTATTGGGTCATGAGGTGACCCAGACAGGAATTTGTCTCATGACCAAGAAAGTTGAGGACATTGACAAAATGCTTCCGCCCACCAACCTGCAAGAAGTTCAAGTCTTTCTGAGCATGATGGGTTACTACAGACAATTCATTCCTGACTTTACTAACACTAACAAACCTTTAGTCCAACTGTTGTGTAACTTCCCTTTTGAATGGACTGCTAGCCAGCAACAGGCCTTTGAGACCCTCAAACAAAAACTCAAAGAGGCTCCCATCCTAGTATATACTGACTACTATAAGGAATTCATCCTATATACTGATGCTAGTGACCTGGATATTGGGGCCATCACGGCTCAACTAGATGATGAAGGTGTGGATCATCCTGTAGCTTATACTTTTTGTGTCCTCAACAAGCATGAGAAGAATTACAGCATCACAGAGAAAGAATGTCTCACTGTGTTGCATGCTGTCAAGCAGTTTCACCATTATGTATATGACACCCATTTCATGGTGGTCACTGACCATGCTTTGCTTAAGTGGTTATAACAGCTTAAGGAATCAGAAGGACAACTGGCTAGATGGGCTCTCTGCCTACAAGGCTACAACTTTACTGTGCTACACCATCCCGGGATTCAACATCAAAATGCTAATGAATTGTGCAGAATGCCCATCCTTGGGCTACACCCTGCTGAGGGTGATTGACTATATGAACTAATTGTATATTCTTCCTCCTGGGAGAATGAGATGAAAGAAGTTTGTATTGCCCTATCCAAGCTATCTGAAGACACGCTCATTTGTGACAACCAGCTTTTCAAGAAAGTATGAGACTGCTTCCTACATTATGTATGGCCTAGTCTTTGCCTTTTGTTGGTGCTTCAAGCTCATAAGGAGACAGGACATGAAGGCATTGCCAAGACCTATGACTGGCTCCAGAAAAACTATTTCTAGGAGAACCTTTGCCTGCTGATTCAAGATGTCATTGTTAGTTGCTATGATTGCCAGCTCCAGCAACCTCAAGCTGCCTCACACAAGTTCAAGCTAGTCCCCCCTCAACATGCATTTCATACTGTCAGAATTGACTCTGTAAGGCCTCTCCCCTGCTCTTGCTCTGGTTGCCGCTTTATCCTAATTGCTGTTGATCATTTTAGCAAGTGGGTAGAGGCTTGCCCTACTAAGGACATCACTGCCAAGACAACCGCCGCCTTTCTGCTGCAAGACATATTCTTTTGCCATGGCTGCCCTCAAGTGTTGTTATCTGAAAATGGGACTAACTTCAACACCAAGTTGGTAACCTCTGTTGTTGAAGCCTTGGGGTCCACTAGTCTTTCTCCGCCCCCTATAGCCCCTCTACCAATGGGGTGGTTGAGCGTGCAAATTTGACTCTGGTTTCTATCATGAGAAAAACCACTTACTCCAACGCTGCAAACTGGGATCTATACTTACCCGCTGCTCTCTTTATGTATTTCCTTAGCAAACATTGTGTCACCAGGTACTCTTTCTTTTCTATGATATATGGGCATGAGGCCACCACTACGTTGCTCCTGGGGGCTCCCCTCCTCTGATATGGCTGTGAACCCAGATGACCATATCAAAGATCTAGTCAACCACATCATCAATATATAAGCTACTGAATACACCTCTGCGTACAAGACCAAGATGCTTGAGCTCTATCCTGATAATGCTGGATGCTCTCCCTTGCCTGAGTTCAATATTGGGGACCATGTTCTCTACTATCAGCATAGAGTAGGAGGACACACTCACAAGTTAGATATGTTGTGGGTTGGACCTCTAGAAGTGACCTTCAAGTGAGAGTCAGAGTACACTGTGAAACTCCTCTATAGTGGTTGCCTGTTTGCCTGAGTACATGCCAAGTTCCTCCGCAAATACCACCACCCCTAAGGCCAATCTAGAGGGGGGCAATGTCATGAATGCCACCATTCACTGTGTTTCAATTTTGCCTTCAATGGATTATTTTGAGGACAAATCTCTCTCTTTCACTTTTGCCCTTCAAAATGAGTCTGACTCCAAATTGGGAAATTCAATTGTTCAGTTTCCTGATTCTACGCAACTCACTTGCCCCACTCATGCTGGTGGCAAGTGATCCTACTGTCCATGTACTGTTTTGTGGTAAAGCTACATAGTATATATTCTATTCCACTTCTACCAATAAAATTTAAGTTCTATTCACATTTTTGTCTTTGTGTCTTCACATACTTTGGCGCCTCTCTAGCCACATCTAGCAGATATTATTTAATAAGGGCCACAAGGTAATCACATAGCCTTCCCTGCCATTCTAACCAAGACTTAGTACAAATCCAATCCTAAGGTTAGGATTCCCCGCTGTGTATCTGTGCTGTGCCTCAGGTCAGGACAGGGATCTTCCTTATGACTATGAATAAAAGCTTATAAAAACCCCTGTCCAAAGTTCCAAGTAGTACAGATAACCTCCATGAGTGAATTACCCCACATCTTCTACCCTGGCCAAATAGAGGAGAATACCTATTGTCAGAGTTGTAGAAGGTTTGCCACTAGTAAAAATTCACTGAAAGAATGGGAAAGGTTGACTAGAAACCTTGTGATAACAGATAGAGGGAGGGAATTCATTGGGTTTGAGTTCACAAGACTCTTGAAAGATTAGTATCAGTCTCCAGAGGGCTTAGCCCCAGCTGAAGTACAAGTGCATGGTGGGGATGCCTGCCTAGTAATAGGAAAAGTATTGAAAGAGTTTGCGTTAATGCAGGCCCAGTATAAACTTCTAGCTAGCCAGCACCCTCTACTAGTAAATGACAACCTCTACAAGCTGGTCCCTGGCTATGACCTAGTACACACTTTGGGGACTGGTGACCAGGAACCCCACATTTAAAATAGGGCAGTAATTGAGGAAATCAATATTTCATAACATTTTATTTAAAAATGGCAATAAAGTCTTAGCATGGGGTCCATGGGTCTTTATAATAGCCCACTGCCAAACTTTACATTTATCATGAGGGTTCATCATAGGGTTGGGACTATGAGGTCAGGTGGCCAGAATGCCTGGGGTTTGGAGCGTCAAGATGGCACTATAGCTGAGAAGTTGCTCATTGGCTGCATCTCCAGGAAGGGTTGCTTGACCCTTCTGTTCTTGAGCCATAGTCATGAGGGGTAGCCTTCAGGTCTGTGTTTTCCCCAGGTGGTGAATCTTGATTGGTAATCTGGGTAGACTTAAAACTCATGAAGCTAATGGTAGGAATTTTTTGCCTCCATTAGGCACATTGTTTTGTCTTCCATTGGGTGTTGTGGTTTAAAGGTTTTTGCTGGTATCTTCATCCTGGGAAATGTTTGCAGCCTCAGCTTGAGGAGACTTAATCCCAAAAAAACATGGGTACTTGGTCCTTGGGGCTGGCAGCCCGCAAGTGGTCAGGACCATGTTTTGAAACCCACTCTTGAGCCTGGGGTACAAGAGGAGGAAAATTGCCAATCCTGACACTGGCCCTCACTTTGCTCTTGATCTTGTCTACTTTACCAGAACTCTGAGTTCATATTTCTTTCTCTGCTTATCTAGCAGGAAAAAACCCTTCACACCTTCTGTATCTCTTTGATGAACTCCCTAGAAAAGCTAATGATTTTCTTTTCAAAGGTGTGAATCTGGTTCACAGCCTAACTTGTGATAATGTAGAGTTTACTTTGCCTACCCCTGTCCCTGAGAGCTCTCAGAACAAAGAGATCCAACTTTCAAGATTTGTGGACCTGAAAGATCTTTCTTCTAACCATGGCATGTCTGTAAACCCAGAGAGTGCCCCCAAGCATACCTCATGCTACTTGTGTGTATGCTTCTAATGTGGCTGAATACTTACCTCTCCCAATTTTCTCCAGTTGTGTCCCTTTGGACACCTGTTTGAGTGACCATTCTAGTCCTGCAGTGGATGGCATACTGGTGGGTTTCTCCCCCAGGATGAGAGCCAAGCTTAGTAAGTTAATCTCCTCTCTCTCACAGAAGCCAGGGAACAGTTTGCTGTTTTGGCTGCTGGAAAATAAAGAAAATAATTTTTGTTTAAAAGCTAAACTCATTAAGAGAAACATATATTTTAGCCAGTTTTATTGTTATGTAAGTCTAATTTGGTAAATATTGTTATGAAGTCATCAGTTCCCAACCTATTTATCTGCTAATGCAGATTAGAAGTTCCCCCAAATGCTTGATTTCACCCCCATCCCTGCCATACAACAATGACATATTCCCCAAAACTCTCATTCAAGTATATAAGCTTGATTCCTTCAAATATCACATATATCATTCAGTTTATATCTATCTTATTTGGTATCTTTATTCAATGAAACCGCCAAGCCTAGTTATCCACAGTCAAACCTTAATCTAACTGAAGCTATCCCAAAAACTGTGGTATTGCATCACCTGGTTTTCAATCTAATGAATCAAAATTTTAACCGCCCTAAAATGGAACTGGGTGATCTTTCAAGAATGTCGGTGATTCCTAAAAGAATCGGTGTAGATCCACATTAGATCCTTTGACTTCCTTTATAAGATGACCAAAAATTAAATCTTATTTCAAATTACTTCATTTATGATTTGAAATTTGGTTGTTGGATTTGACAATCTCACAGTTTCCCTTTTAATTGTTTCAGGTGATCTTCAGATCGATAGAATCAAGGAGAATATCAAATCATATATAAGAATCTTGCCTTTTTTATGTGTGCATCTCTCATTTGTTTTATGGGTTTGTCTTATATGAGTTGAATTATTTGCATCTGGGATTTATAATTTGCAATTTGAAGAAAAACAAAAAATAGCAGGTTAAATATATTGACTTCATTAAATGTTTTATTTTTAACTCAGCTGAGTTGCTCACATTTACGATTTGAGTTTGTGTTGTTGGATTATTAGATCCTGTACTTTGCCCAGCAGGTTCTAAATCGACATTATGGGAAGTGTTGTTTTTAGTCGCTTTGATTCAATAGCTAGCCCTGTCGGTTTTTATTTAGGAGCATCAGGCTAAAGCAAATCCTACATGATTTCATTAGCTTAATTTGGCATCTCTTAGTATTTTAATCAGATATTGATTCTAACCTGGTTAAAGGAGTTGGATAGATGATTACAAGTCCACCCAAGCTCCCGTTTACTCTTAAGGCCACGCTGGCAATTAATTCTTTGATTTGCAATACATACCGCGTAGCGTGTTGGCCTATTCTTAAGGCTCTTTGTTTAGCTAGCCAAATGCAATGATTTGATTGGCTGTCAATAGACTGACTACCCAGCTTATGACATCTAGACGGGAGCTCCGTTTGTGCATGTCACATGAAAGCACCTCTTTTAAACATGATCTATTAACCCTTTCCTTGATCTGATTACTCTTGTTTAAATATAATTCAAGCATATCGGCTTTAACATACGATGACAATAAAAAACAGAACTGCTGAATTTCAGGCGGTTGTCCGCACAATAAGAAACAGGCAATCCTCAACTCCTCCCAATTCAAATGGCCGAGGCCCCAAGCGAAATTCAGCAGCTAACGGACCCAATTCAAGGAAGCAAGCAACAACCGATTTTTCTAGACAGGCTGGTTTAATAGGAAGAAAGATCCAACATACTGCTGAAAAGCTTCAAGAACTAACAAAATGTAATTTTCGATTGATAAATGTTGATAGTTTTTATAAAAAAATACATCTTTAAAGTTATGATATTTAGTCGCTATGAAATGTTTCTGATTTTCTAATAGTGGCAAAACGAAGAACCCTTTTTGATGATAGGCCTACAGAAATTAATGTAAGTACTAAACTCTTATCTACAGATAAGCATCTATTTTACCTCGATATTATTGGGTTTTTCTCCTCGAAATATATTATTTGTTTAATAACCAGCGAGCTACTTATTAACTTGAGTTTGTAGGACCTCACATTTGCTATCAAACAAGAGATTGCCACGATAAATCAGCAGTTAGCAGCGCTACAACAAACAACGAAGACTCAAAATAATTTGGCGGTTTCAAGTAAACAACAAGAACAGCATAACGCAAATGTTGTTGCTACCCTCCAATCTCAGCTTGCTACTGCCTCAATGAGTTTTAAAGATGTCTTGGAGATCAGGAGTGAGGTAAATTTGTTGCAGTCTTATTGGCTGATTGTTTTCCCAGAACATGAAAGCTACAAAAGAACGCAAAGAGCAGTTTACCTATCAGCCTCCAAATCAGTCTATGGGGTTTGGGCAGCCA
Source organism: Entomophthora muscae (assembly GCA_014839935.2). NCBI lineage: Eukaryota > Fungi > Entomophthoromycota > Entomophthoromycetes > Entomophthorales > Entomophthoraceae > Entomophthora > Entomophthora muscae. Next base: position 45,636 of record QTSX02006622.1, read on the forward strand.
TGTAAATATTTTATAGTAGATTTTTAATTGAAATGCTAGCAAACTTTGTTCCAGATTCTCAGCCTCAAAAGGAATATCTTGCACTTGATTTTGGTGACACCGCCCTCCAACAAATGCAACTTGTTGAGCAACAAGATTCTTATATCGATACACGTTCAGCTGCTATCAACAGTATCGAGTCTACTATTGCAGAACTCGGCTCTGTGTTCCAACAACTTGCCACGATGGTTGCAGAGCAGCGGGATGTGGTTCAGCGGTAAGATAAATGATATAGAAAAATGTTCTTGATAAAGTTATATAGAAAGTTTTCTTATATTAACTCTTAGGATTGATGCAAACGTCGAAGAAATGGAAGTCAATATTTCAGGAGCCCAACAAGAGCTTTTGCGTTATTTCACATCTATTTCAAGCAACAGATGGCTTATTTTGAAGGTTTTTGGCCTGGTAGTCATGTTCCTGTTTCTGTTTGTTGCTTTGCGCTAGATCGTCATCCTTTACTAACTTTGGCTTCAACATATTTTAATCCTCGTTCAAAGCCAACTCTGATAAAGAATCAGAATTTTGACCAATACATTTTCTTGTATTGGTTTTATAACTATTTTTTGGCTGCTTAAATTGAGCAACAAATAATTCTAGCCCTTTACCTAATATATGGAAATGTAAGCCTATATTTGCTTTCTCTAATACGTTTTATAGAATTTAAACTCTTGTGATGGCAAGCTTACTTAGATTATTATCCTTTTTTCTCCGGTTCTCGTAGTTAGCTACTAATAGTCACTGATTCAATAAGTTAAATATTGGGTTTTAAGAAACAAAAGTAAAGTGTCTTCTCGCTAAAATGTTAAAAGCCAAGTCAAACAAGCAAAGCATTGTAATCTTTGCAAAATAAAAGTTGTAGATACTCACAAAATTAGATATATTTCAAATAGCATCATGTTATTTAATAGCCTTAATTGTTAATCCCTTAGAATGTCTTACAGGGCTTTTATCTGTTATAGGAGCTTTTAGGCCTGCTGACAAAAATCAAGTCAGCCTAGAACAAAATAGCAATGAGATATATCAGATTATAAATTAAATGCTGAAATTCGTCAAACAGCTAACTATCAAGCACTGAATAAAAATTTAAAGCAAAAAAACAAAAACAAACACAATCAAAACCAAAATATCAAAAAAATTATACAATGAATGATTGACCCCAGTCATTTCAAGACGTAAAGTAGTCTGATTATTGTACTATGCAGCCAACGCAAGGTAAACTGTAGATTTAGAACCTGATGGGCGACTTGTGGGATTGTCAAATCCAACAACCAAATTTCAAATCACAAATGAAAGCCACAAGTAAATTTGAGAATCAGTTGCGGGAGTTGGAATCTGAATTGAAGGCACCCACCTCATTTCTGACCTTATCTTTTCCAACAGATTGTCAGATTTCACTACTTTTGGAATAGGAAATAAAAAATATTTATGTGAAAGATAAATAATTGGATAAATTTTTTATTGGTACAGTAGTTTTCAAACCTGTTGAGATAAACATATATTATTCAGTTTAGAACACATGAACTCAAATCACAAAATGTATTTCAACTTGATACTGTAAATTCAGAACCTAAAGGTAAAAATGTGGGATTGTCAAACCCTAGGTCAAATTTCAAATCACATTTACAGGCAACTCAGGTGAGCAAAAGCCAAATATTTAATAAAATCAACTGTTGAATTCAACATTTTCTGATTTATTTAAATTTGAAAATTTCAAATCCCTTAAGCAGATAACTCAACTAACTAAAGACAAAACACAGTAAACAAACATGGGATACATGAATCAGAAATGAAGGATTATAATGTAAAGTTTGGTATTTCCTGTAAGTCTAAAAAATCATAAACTTTATGAAAGTATCAAGAAATATAAAATTGCAGAATTGTCAAATCCAAGAACTGTATTTCAAATCATAATTGAGGTGAATTTGAAAGTAAATTAATTAATGGGTGTCTTAAAAAGAATTTCAAAGGATATATTGTGGATTCATACCAATTCTTTTAGGAATCATTGGCATTCTTGAACAATCACCCAATTCCATTTTAAAATGCCTAAAATTTAAATCCTACTATTCACCTACTTAACATAATTAACAATAAAATTGACTGAAATATACACTCCTCTTATTGAGTTTGGTTTTTTAATAAAAACTTATTATGTCTTCTTCTAATAGCTAAGTAATTGAGCTGTTCCCCAGCCTTAAAAAAATCATGCAGGGCTATGCTGGGTCTTTCAACAGCAAAGCCTCTGTCTATGATTGCCCCATCTCTCAAGCACCTCCACAAGCACTACCTAGGAGTGTGTTCTTTCTTCTGTGTCTTCTAGTATGTCTCTGTTTGCACACCATGAATAGGCAGCTGCTAACCCAAATCTCATATTCACACTGGCATCCAGAATCAGCCAATTTAGCTAAGGGATCACCAGAGAAATCCAGAACTTAGAAACAGCCAATCAGATGGCACCATCTGGTTCCCAAGATGGACATGTCTCACCCCAGCTAATCAGCCTGCAAGACGCAAAGGAAATCTCATCACCCCAGAAATTGTTCTGGAAATGTTCAAAAGACAATAAATGCTTATGTTCCTCATGAAAATAGCAGCCACAATGGGTTTTGCAAAGTCCACTGTGGCTGCAACCCTGAAAGCCCATGCCAACTGTGGTCTCTCTCCCAAGAAGACTCCAACTGGGGTCCATACATCAACTGCTAGTGACAAAGCTCACTCTCTCATGTTGACTATGCTAGAATGTGATCCCTGGATCCCCTAGTATAGATGTGCCTCCAACTGAGACTTCACAACATCTTCATCAATAAGAGAGCATTCAATTTTTGGATGCACAGAGTTGTGGTTGCTGAAAAGAATCTTGATCAATCAAGCCCTCAATGGTCCCGGTTTGATGGATACCAACCCCTATGATTCCGCTGTCATCAATTTTATCAAAGGGAGGGCAATGTAAACACGTAGTGACATCATCTTTCTTATATATGCCAATACTTTCACAAGTATTCAAGACCACAGGAAAATTGTATCTAATTTGACGTGTACAAGTGTGACCCTATTTTTTAAAGATTATTCAGAGTTTTGCTGCCAGTTTCTCCAATGGGCATCAATTATCACTCAGCTTCATCAAACACTGTAGATGGGTATGTCTACCAGAAAAAGCTCAAGACCATGCTGGCAAAGTGAGCTACACAGCATGCTGTGCACACAGTTGTACTGAGTGCAAAGATAGAGCAGCAAGAATGAGCTTCTAAAGAAATTGCGGCAGCAGAGTATACCTGCTGGACCTATACTGCCAACCACACTGACATTCATCTTTCTGATGTATGTCTTTATAATTTTGGTTCAGCTCTCAGGCTCTCAAAGCCTGCCACCTACAACAAACTTTGTACCCAAATTGAGAAGTGGTTAGAGCTTTTCCCATCCATCTTTGTCTAAGACTTGTCCAATCTTATCATCTTCTATTCAAGTGATAGTGATAAGTCATGAAAGAATCCCCACCTCCCCTCACACTCATTCATTTGATACAGTAGTTTTAAAAGCTATGGTGACAAGCAAAAATACTTCAGATTTAAACAAACTGATTTCAGATTTAAACAAAATCCAAGTTGCGCAAGATTCAGGATTAAATTAATTTAAATATTTTCAGTTAATAAATGAACTGTCAAACCAAAAACAAAATTTCACTTACCCATTATACAAAATTAAAGCAAACATCAAGCGGTGTAGTTCAAATCACAAACTAAATGAACTGACACAACAAGTGAAATGGATGGATGCTGTTCTGGAGTATATTATAATCCAATCAGGATTCATATGAGGCACTGACAGAAGAACTAAAACAAAACAAGACTTGAGCAATCTAGAAGCGATATTACACAAGCACAAAACAAAATGAACTCACACAAGATGTGTAGTATGAGCAGCCTAAAATAGAAAAATAACAGTTTAACAGCCAATCAACAGCTATCCAATTTAGGAACAGAGGCATTTTATCCATTTTCATGGCTCCAGATTTGTATGAAAAGGGTTTGAGAGCCTTCCAAATATGGACTCAAGATTACAATAAAAATAAATCATTAAATTTTAAAATTTCTACTTTTAGTGATTTTATCCTAGGTTTTTTACAATGGTTTTTAATAGCAACATCTTTGACAGCGCCAGCAGCCAAGCCATCTTCAATGGAGGTGAGGCTCAGGGCATGGAGGCACCTGTTTACACCCAAGACTTTGAGGCGGGTAACAAGGAAGCTGACCTGTTACTGTCTCCTGACCCATATGGCTTTGACTTGTTTGAGAGTCACTTAGCGTCTAGCTCTGCCCTTGCTCCCACACCCACCCCTGCACAAGCTGCCTGTCAACCAACCAATCAAGATGGCAACCTTGATTTGGAACAACTTCCTGCCACTTCCCAACCTGCCCCCCCTCAGCCAACCAGGCTTCAGCTCCCGCCGCCCAGCGCTCCAAACGCAGAATAATCACTGCCCAAATTCTTCAGGAAATTGTGGCACTCAACCTGCAGGGTCTGTTTTGGGATCAGATAGCCAGCCAATTACAATTCACCTGGGCTACTGTCATGTGGGAATTCAACAACCTGATGAATAAGGGAAATCTGATTGGGATGGCCAAGAACCCAAAGAAGGCCACAGAGTCCCAGATCAAAGAGGCATACCCAATAATGCTTGACCTCCTCCAGCGGGACCCCAAGCTTCCCTTGACCCAGGTCCAGAAGCAACTTGCAAACCATGGCATTAGGGTGTCTGATTGCATGGTGCAGCTCTGGATGCATGGAAAGGTGGTTTCAATTAGGGTTCTTACAAATTTTGCCAGCAACCAATGGGATGGTGCTGAGGATTTCCCATATAACACCACAATTGAATCAACCCTGGTCAGATGCTTGAAAAGTCTAACAGATGGCATCATGTTTGTCTTGTACTACAAGTTATCAATTGCATTTGACAATTTTGGTGAGCAAGGAAAAGACGCCACCAATAATGGAAGGAAGAAGGTCAAGAAGGGGACATTCATTGGTGCATTTATGGCTGTTTCAGACAAGGGTTTTGTCTACTATTGAACAAACCCTGATTTTTTTGATGGGTACTCATATGGCTTCATCCTGGTGGATTTCTCAATTCCTGGGATGGCTTGAATTCCAAATACCGGGTTTCCTTGAGCCACCAGATAGAGGGAAGCTCCACCGCCCTTGAGGCCATCCAGCAACGCGGGCACCAGGCCTCAGTGTACCCAGCTGGTCACACTGACGTCCATCTGGCAGATGTTGTGTTCTTTAATATTGGAGATACACTCTGGGAGCGCCACCCTCAGGCTTTCAACGACCTCTATCTTGGGGTCCTTGATCACAATTTTCTCTTTGGTCACCAAATGGTGACTGACTTGTTTACGCAAATGGTTTTCCATGTGAACATGGGCAACCAATCATGCAAGGATAAGCATCTCCCACCCCGTGCCACAGCCACCTATCAGCCCATCCAGCCAATGACTGATGAGGAGTACAATGAGCGGTATATGGTGGCCATCACATGCAATCCTCCTGCCTCCACCTCTGCCACCAACACCCCTACCCCGCAAGCCCAACCCACCCAATCCCAGACCCCCAGGCCAGCACCACCTCTACGTCTTCCTTTCCACATTATTCTGCCTCCTAGGCATCACTCTTCCCTGCCTCAATAAATCCCCTGGTTTCATAAAATTTCTATTTATATTATCTTTATTTTGAATTTCAATTGTTTGTGTTATCTTTGTTTATAATTGGCTATATTCTTTATGTTCAGCTTATTTCTATAAATCATATATTTACTATGATGTGTATCTAGATCCTGAAGACAGTTATTTTTAGCAGTTAAACACATCCCCCTGTGAAAATATTAACAACAATTTGGTGATCAGCTAAATTTGAATTAGAAAATTATAGGTTAATTGTATTTAGATAAAGTTGTTACTGATCCAAATTCAAAACCTTAATGATAAAATTTAAGCCAATCAGAAGCCAAGTGATAAAGTGATTGTTGTGACGTAAAGGGTCATTCAATAATTCTTTGATGCATGTGCGCTAATTAATATGATTGGCTGGATGTTTTGCCATTGTACACCATTGCCGCTGTGGCAAGTTGTTGATGGACTAGTGCTAACCCAGCAGCTGATTGAGCACTAGTCCATCAACAACTTGCCACAGCAGCAATGGCGTCCAATGGCAAAACATCCAGCCAATCATATCAATTAGCGCACATGCATCAAAGAATTATTGAATGACCCTTTATGTCACAACAATCACTTTATCACTTGGCTCCTGATTGGCTTAAAGTTTATCATTAAGGTTTTGAATTTAGATTAGTAACAACTTTATCTAAAAACAGTTAACACTATAATTTTTTAATTCAAATTTAGCTGATCACCAAATTGTTGTTAATATTTTCACAAGGGGCTATGTCAAGCATCAAAAAGTAATATGGTAATTAAGGAAACAATGCCAACATAAAGCAAACAACACATATTGAGATGATTGTAAAACATATACACAATGGGTAAAAAATGGGATAATGTAGTAGATGGGAAAACAAAAAGGAATAAACAAAGAGGCAAAAATACCAGAATAACACAGATTTTATTGGGGTGAAAGCTATAAAAACATATGGAAAGGTTAGTAAAAAATCAATGAGAGAATTAGAAAAGCTTCTGAAGGACCTTGACTTGGCAATTGCCAAAATAAAGGACATTGACTGCAAGTTCAAAGAAAAAGTCAAGTCTGCCGTCCTCACTGGGGACAAAATTGACAAGGTGTCTGCCAAGGCACTCATGTCAAAAATGCCAGACACCCCAGAGAAGACAATCAAGCGCTTACTAAATATTCAAAAAACTGTGGTTGAGGGCCTCCAGTTCAAGGCATACAATCTTTCCACGCCGTCTGTCTGGGTTGATGACCCAGAGATGTATGCCCACCTCAAACCCGCCAAGCGTGCCAGGGCAGAGGATACTGAATTGCCTGTGCAATTGATTGCGCCAAGAATGGCAAAGCTGGCTGAAGCCGCTGGCAAGGAAGAAACCCAAGAAGGTACCCTAAAAAATTATAATTATTAAAAATTCTTAAATACTTACCTTTTTTAGAAGATGTTGATGGTGAACTCCGCCGGGTCCTGGTCCCTTTTGTCCCCCCACTTTCTACTTCAACTACGCCACTCATGTGGCCAAACAGCTTTTCCTGTCCTCCCCTGTCTTGCAGGAGCTTGAAGGCAGGATCTATGGTACATTCCCAATGTCTAGGGAGGCATTGGCTGGGCTTTCAAATGGTGAGGGGGCATCTGAGTGGGCAGTTACTGCCTACAAGGATGCCCAACTGGTCCTCCTGGACCCGGTATCCCTCAGTAGATTTTACTGTGTAAACTCCATTGAGCTTGTTTGGGACATCCTGGCAACACACCCATTCAAGAATATAAAGGAGATGGGCTGGGCTCATGCGGCTTCTCGCTTCTGCTTCCTGGTGGAGCATACCATCTCTTACCTGTTGGAGAACTTTGGGCGTGCAGAGTCAAAATTGGCTGTTGCAGATGCAACAGCTGTAAAGAAGACAAAAATCCTCCTGGCAGACTTTGGGCTGGCCTGGAGTGCCAACAAGACGGGGGTCCCTGCAGCTATGGAGCTGACCTTTGCCAAAACCAAGCATGAGAATAAGATTAGCACTGTATACAACAAATTTTGCAAGTTCACAGAAGCCTTTGCTGGGCAAAGGCTTCATCTGGTTGTTTACCTGGGGTTCCAATTCTACTTTGGGATGGGCACATCTTTAGAGGACCTATACAGGGTCCTTCTTGGGGTCAACAAGGCCAGGCTCTCACTGGACGAGAATAAGGTCCCCCCTGGATACGGCTCAGTTGATCATGTCATCCAGGACGCCTTGGTCCTGGCTGGCATCTTCAGGTTTGCAGCCCTGCCAGAAAAGCTGCTCCTCCATTCCCACCTCACCATCCTTCCTTTTACCAGCAGGCGCAAATACTTTAATACAGGTGTACCCACCATCCACGGTGTGGCTGTGGAGGTTGTGCGCCACCTCCATTGCGGGGTGGGTACATACTGCTGAACCCATTATAGGTACACTTAATTTTATCTCTATATCAAAAATATATTTATACTCTATTATATTTTTATATTATAAATAATTTTTCAAATAATATTTTAGCAAACAAGATTTGCAAAATATATAGCGGAAATGGGTTTCATAAAAGTATAAAATAATACAGTAATAAAATAAATTTCAACTTTACAATTTACGTTTAATTTTTATAAGACTATTTTATATCTATTTGACAAAAGTAGTATAAATATATTCACGTAGTCCAGTATCAAGCGTTTGGAATAACCTCAGATGACATATTAAATAATATATAATAAAGTAAATAAATTACTTACATCTATTGATGGATCTTCTGAATGTGATTGCGGGCGTGGAACCATCTGAATATAAAATGATAATCAATAAGTCTTGAATAGTAAATTAGAGAATATAAAAAAGTTGGACACACTAAGCCTTTAATTGATTGGCTGTTTGGCTAGGCACGCAGGGATGAACAAATCAGCGTGGCCATAGAATTTGGCCACAGTCTCAGCTGAGAGGGTATGGATCCCAGCCTGCAGCAAATCAAACAGGTCCTTGGTCCCTGTTGGGGTTCCTCACTTGACAACTTGCTTGAGCCACCCAAAGACTTCCTCAATGGGATTTAGGAAGGGCAAATAGATAGGGAGGAAGAGAAGGCGCAAATTTGCCGTGGCCAATTGCTGGGGGCCCACTGCAATGCTTGTGTCAATCATTGGGAATTCCTCAAGAATGTCAGACACCTTGTGGAGACCAACGTTGTCCAATACAATTATGTTGGTAAAGCCCGGGCTTGTGCGCCTCAGGTGCTCCTGGACCAATCAGAGAAATGATAGGAAGGTCCAGCTATTGTGGGAGCCTAGTATCATTTGGTACAGCTTGACCCTCTTTGGACCAAGGAGAGCCACCATTGAGTATTCTGTGGCGTGGACTGCAGCACGCCAAGCCATCCTGTCATTGGAGCCTTTGGGGACATACCCATTGCACATTGACAAGGCAAATGCTGATTTGTTGATATAATAGAATTTCACTGTCCCCTTGGCTTTGAGGGCAGTGTATGCCTCAGCGTAATTTTTCCAGGTCTTGATATTGGCTGGGCTGTTTCTGTTGTAGGGAGATACCCCAAGCTTTTTCCAGGAAAAGCGCATCCCCTTGAGCAGATGGTAGTAAAAGGAAATTGAGGCCTCAACCCCAAAAGCGGACTTGACCATGGCCTGTATATTTGCCAGTTCAAGATGGCAATCCCAGGTGATCCACTGGCAGATTGCCCATTTGTGCTCCTAGGTGAGCATGGTGGAAACACGCAAGGATTTCTCTGCAGCAAGGACTTGTCCAGTATCAATGAACTTGTTGAAGGTCTTTGAGGCGTACTTGGGATCCACCCCAACAAGAGCCGCAGCTGCCTTGTAATCACCAGATTCCCACATGAGCCGGAGAAGGATGATACATTTGATGTCAGGGATGCGCTTCTGGGTGGGATTTTTAGCGGTGGGGATTGGCTTGTTGGCATTGGGCATAACACAGGGCATAGGCACCTTGGTGTAAAACGCAGCAACTTTCTTTAACACCAGCTGTCCCTCATTGGTTTGGTAGAACTCTGGCTCCTTGTCATCCTCCTGATTGCCATCACTGATGTAGGGCTTGTAGCTAGTATCAATTACAGGCTTCACCTTCTCCAGCATGGCTGACAGAACCAAATCTTGCCAGTACACAACGTCAAACACATACAAAGTAAGTTCTACCTCCTTGTTTCTAACTGTTTTGGTAGTGGTAACCTTGGTGGGCTTCCAGGTCAGCTTTGGGACCCAAGGGTTGATGCTCTGCACCCTAGCAGCTTGTGCTCCTTGAACCGGCTGTGTCAGTGCAGCGTCACTATGGAACTCTCCTCTCCTGCCTCCCTCCTGAGTAGGCACTTGTGTTGCACTAAGTCTATTCTTTGACCCGTGGGGGCAACTGCAACCGCGGCGCACAACAGGTGCAATGGTAGTCTGTTGCTGTGTTCCTTCCATTTTGGAAATTTAACAAAATATTAAATAAAACTTAATTAAGTTACTCCCTATTTTTAATTTTTGCTTTTATCTGTTTATGGATATTCAATTAATATTTTTTCCCACCCAATATCCCAATTATAGATTTTTTATTTCTTAGTTAGTTGTTTTTGTTTTTACTACACCCATTTTAGAATACCCAAAATAATTTCCACCCATTTTTCCATATTTTACACCAAATTAAGCACCCAAAACAATATTTTTAAAAATTTTGCTTCAGATCTTGTGTCTTATTTTAGATACCTTGGTATCATTCTTGATTACAACCTATTGCACAAACTGATTGAGTGATTTTGTTTACATTGTGAGTTGCTATTGTGTTTTTTTTTGGATTGAGTTTTGAAACACCACACTTGGGTGTATTTTGTCACCAATTCATATAGTAAAAATATGTACACCAAAAGTCAACTCACACCATTGTGTTTGTGAATCAATGTATTTTGGATTGTATTTTGAATGATTTTGCTTTGCGTGTGAGCCCTTTGTTGCTGTGTTGACTCATTTTGCCCATAAACGCCAATAAGCCCTGTTAACAGAGTGTATATTTTAACCTGAGAGTTGGATTTTTTTAATCTGAAGTATTTTTTCTTGTTGCCATAGCTTTTAAAACTACTGTATGTCAAGTCTGTCTATGTGACAGAAGAAGAATTCAAGCAATTGAAGCAGTTGGCTCTTGCTGCTTCTTCTCAGTCAAACATCCCTGTCTCTTCAGCCCCCCACCAATACCAAGCCAGCAACCTGTCAATCTTGACCCCCGAATCACCACTCAACCCCTCCCCACTACCTCTGATGCCGTCCCTTTTACAGGTACAGATGATGGCAACATACATTTTGCCCATTTCCTCCCCTACTTGCCCTTTGATGAGTAAATAATATCTTTCTTTTTGGCAACTTATTAATATATATTTTTTCTTTCAAACTCATAATTAATCATATATTATTTTTAAATTATTAGCATTCCCCATATTTTTAAAAAATGGTGTACATTTGATGTGGTAACATATAATTAGCTGCATAATAATTTATCATTATCAATAATAAAGTAAAGACCAACAAATGTAAATATTACATTAGAATAGTGCAGCTAGACGTTACTTCTTGGTATGTAGATATTATGTGCATAACATTGATTTTGTTTAATAAAATTCCTTGTTGCTGTGGCATTTTTTATTGTAATTTATAATTGGACTGTGTCTATATTAAGGTGCCATTAACACTTTATATATATATTGATACTGATTTGATTTTAGACCTTGTATATTTACCTATTTTCAATAATTATGTGAAATTAAAGTTGTATTCTGTGATTGATACAGTAGTTTTAAAAGCTATGGCAACAACCAAAAATACCTCAGATTTAAACAAAATGATTTCAGATTCAAACAAAATAAAAGTCGCGCAAGATTCAGGATTCAATTAATTTATAAAATTTCAGTTAATAAATGAACTGTCAAAAAAACAAAATTTCACTAGCCCATTATATGAAATTAAATCAAACATAAGTGGTGTAGTTCAAATCACAAACAAAATGAACTGACACAAAAAGTGAAATGGGTGGATGCTGTTCCAGAGTATATTATAATCTAATCAGGATTCATATGAGGCATCAACAGAAGGGCTAAAATGAAAAAAATTGAGCAATCTAGAAGCAAGATTCCACAAGCACAAAATGAAATGAACTTACACAAGATGTGTAGTATGAGCAGCCTAAAATAGAAGTATAACAGTTTAACAGCCAATTACCAGCTATCCAATTTAGGACTAGAGGCATTTTATTCATTTTCATGACTCCAGATTTGTATGAAATGGTTTTGAGAACCTTCCAAATATGGACTTGAGATTACAATAAAAATAAATCATTAAATTTTAAAATTTCTACTTTTAGTGATTTTATCCTAGGTTTTTTCAATATGGTTTTCAACAGCAACATATTCAACGGCACAAGCAGCCAAGCCAGCTTCAATGGAGGCAAGGCTCAGAAAGTGGAGGCACCTGTTTACACCCAAGCCATTGAGGCAGGTAACAAGGAAGCTGACCTGTACCTGACCACCGACCCCTATGGCTTTGACTTGTTTGAGAGTCACTTAGTGTCTAGCTCTGCCCCTGCTCCTGTACCCACCCCCGTACAAGCTGCCCACCAACCAATCAATCAGGATGGTAACCTTGATTTGGAACAACTTCCTGCCACCAGCTAACCTGCCCCCCTACAGCCAATCAGGCTTCAGCTCCCCCGGCCCAGCGCCCCAAGCAACAAATCATCATCGCCCAAATTCTTCAGGAAATTGTGGCACTGAATCTACAGGGTCTGTCTTGGGAACAGATTGCTGCCCAGTTGCAATTTACCTGAGCCACCATAATGTGGGAATTCAGCAACCTGATGAACAGGGGGAATCTGATTGGGACAGCCAAGAAGCCAAAGAAGGCCCACAAGTCCCAAATAACCGAGGTGTACCCTATTATGCTTGACCTCCTCCAGCGGGACCCCAAGCTTCCCTTGATCCAGGTCCAGAAGCAACTTGCGCACCATGACATTTGGGTGCCTGAGCGCATGGTGCAGCTCTGGATGTATGGGAAGGTAGCTTTCATACAGGTTCTTACCAATTTTGCCAGTGACCAATGGGATGGCGCTGAGGATTCCCCATATGATATTGACATCAAGTCAACCCTGGTCCAATGCCTGACAAGTTTATCAGATGATATCATTTTCATCTCTTACTATAAGCTATCCATAGCTTTTGATGATTTTGGCAAACAAGGAAGAGCCACCACCCAAAAAGGGAGAAAGAAGGTCAAGAAGGGGGCTTTCATTGATGCATTTCTGGCTGTTTCAGCCAAGGGTTTTGTCTACTATTGGACAAAACCAGATTTCATCAATGACTACTCATACAGCCACATCCTGGTGGATTACTCAACTCCTGGGATGGCTCAAATTCTAAGTACTAGGTTTTCTTGAGCCACCAGATAGAGGATAGCTCCACTGCCCTCAAAGCCATCCAGCAACGCAAGCATCAGGCCTCAGTCTACCCTGATGGCCATGCAGACGTCCATCTGGCTGATGTTGTCTTCTTTAACATGGGATCCACATTACGGGAGCGCTGCCCTCAGGCTTTCAACAACCTCTATCTTGGGGTCCTTGACCACAATTTTCTCTTTGGCCGCCAGATGGTGGCTGACTTATTTGCGCAAATAGTTTTCCATGTGAACATGGGCAACCAATCACAAAAAGGATAAGTGCCTTCCACCTCAGACCACTGCACCTACCAGCCCATCCAGCCAATGACCAATGAGGAATACGACAAGTGTTATATGGCAGCCATCACGCAAAACCCTCCTGCCTCCACCCCCACCACCAACACCCCTCACCCGCAAGCCCAACCCACCCAATCCCAGACCCCTCAGGCCAGCACTGCCTCTACGTCTTCCTTCCTGCACTATTCTGCCTCCTAGGCATCACTCTCCCCCACCCCAATAAACCCCCTGTCACCAAACATTTTCTATTTATATTATCTTTTTTTGAATTTCAATTGTTTGTGTTCTCTTTTTCATAGTTGGTTTTAATCTTTATGTTCCGCTTATTTCTATAAAATCATATATTTACTATGCCATGTATCTAGATCCAGAACACAGTTATTTTTAGCACTTAAACACACCCCTTGTAAAAATATTAACAACAATTTGGTGATCAGCTAAATTTGAATTAGAAAATTATAGTGTTAACTGTTTTTAGATAAAGTTGTTACTGATCCAAATTCAAAACCTTAATTATAGACTTTAAGCCAATCAGGAGCCAAGTTTAAAAGTGATTGTTGTGACATAAAGGGTCATTCAATAATTCTTTGGTGTATGTGCGCTAATTAATATGATTGGCTGGATGTTTTGCCATTGTACGCCATTGCCGCTGTGGCGAGTTGTTGATGGACTAGTGCTAACCCAGCAGCTGATTGGGCACTAGTCCATCAACAACTTGCCACAGCGGCAATGGCGTACAATGGCAAAACATCCAGCCAATCATATTAATTAGCGCATATACACCAAAGAATTTATTGGGGCAAAAGCTATAAAAACATATGAAAAAGTTAGTAAAAAATCAATGAGAGAATTGGAGAAGCTTCTGAAGGATTTTGGCTTGGCAATTGCCAAAATCAAAGACATTAACCACAAGGTTAAAGCTAAAGTTAAGTCTGCCGTCCTTGAAAGAAACAAAATAGACAAGGTGTCTGCAAAGGCCCTAATGATAAAAATTCCAGACACCCCTGAGAAGACCATCAAACGTCTTCTCAACATCCAGAAGACGGTGATTGAGGGCCTGCAATTTAAGGCATACAATCTTTCTGCACCGTCTATCTGGGTTGACACCCGGAGATGTATGAACATCTCAAACCTGCCAAGTGTTTCAGAACAGAGGATAAAGAATTACCCGCACAACTGCTTGCGCCAAGAATAGCCAAGCCTGCTGAAGCGGCTGGCAAGGAGGACACTGAAGAAGGTAATCTAAAAATAAAAATAATATAAAATTTGTAAATACTTACCTGTTTTTTTTAGAGAATATAGACAGTGAACTCCGCCAAGTCCTGATCCCCTTTGTCCCTGCAACATTCTATGCCAACTACGCCACTCATGTGGCCAAGCAGCTTTATCTGTCCCCCCCTGTCTTGTGGGAGCTGGAGGACCACATCCATGGGTCCTTTCCTATGTTGCGGGAGGCATTGGCCGGGCTGACACATGGCAAGGGGGCATCTGAGTGGGCAGTTACTGCCTAAAAAAATGCCCAACTGGTCTGCCTGGACCTGGTTAACCTCAGTGGAGTTTACTGTGTAAAATCCATTGAGCTTGTTTGGGACATCCTGGCAACGCTCCCATTCAAGAATGTACCAGAGATGGGCCAGGCTCATGCAGCTGCTTGCTTCTGCTTCCCGGTGGAGCACACCCTATATTACCTTATGGACAACTTCAGGCGCGCAGTGGGGAAATTGGCTGTTGCAGATGCAACAGCCGTCAAGAAAACCAAGATTCTCCTGGCAGACTTTGGGCTAGCCTGGAGTGCAGATGAGACAGGCCTCTCATTGGCAATGGATCTTACCTTTGCAAAGACCAGGCACAATAATAAGATCAGTGCTGTTTTTAATAAATTATGTGAGTTTACAGAAGCCTTTGCTGGGCAAAGGCTTCACTTGGTGGTTTACTTTGGGTATCTTTTCTTCTTTGGGATGAGTGCCAGCGTTGAGGATCTTGACAGGGTTCTTCTGGGAATTGACAAGGCCCGGCTCTCAATTGACAGGAAGAAGGTCTCCCCCCGGGTATGACTTGGTGGATCACGTCATCCAGGACGCCCTGGTCCTGGCTGATATCTACGGGTTTGCAGCCCATCAGAAAAGCTGCTCCTCCATTTGCACCTAACCCTACTCTCCATCACCAGCAAGCAGAAGTTTTTAATAAGGGCATATCCACCTTTCACAGTGTGGTAGTGGAGGTTGTGCATCACCTCCATTGCGGGGTGGGTACATACAGAAGAACTCACTACAGGCTTTATTAATAAATTCTCTCTTCCAATAAATTTCATTACAATTCATATTACTTTTATTATAATAAAATTTTCTAATTCTTATTTTAGCAAACAGGATTTGCAGAATATATCCCAGAGAAGGTCTTAATAAAAGCATTATAATATATTTCAATAAAATCTACTTCTGATTTGTACACATTACAATTAACTTTTTTTGATTTTTATTTATTTGCCAAAAGTGATATTAATGCGTTTGCGTAATCCAGTATCAAGCATTTGGGATACCCTTAGACAACACAATAAAAAATTATTATAAATAAATAAATAAATAAATTACTAACCTTCATTGATTGTCCTGCTGAATGTGATTGCAGGCTTGGAAACAGCTAAATATAAAATAATAATTAATAAATCTTGAATAGTAAATAAGAGAATATAAAAAATTGGACATGCTAAGCCTTTAATTGGTTGGCTGTTTGGCTAGGCATGTGGGAATGAACAAATCAGCGTGACCATAGAATTTGGCCACAGTCTTGGCTAGGAGTGTGTGGATCCCAGCCTGCAGTAAATTAAAGAGGTCCTCAGTCCCAGTTGGGGTTCCTTGCTTGACAACTTGCTTGAGTCACCCAGAGACCTCCTTGATGGGATTTAGGAATGGCAAATAGGCTGGGAGGAAGAGAAGGCGCAAATTTGCTGTGGCCAATTGCTGGGGGCCCACAGCAATGCTGGTGTCAATTGATGGAAATTCTTCAAGAATGTCAGCCACTTTGTGGAGACCAACATTTTCCAATACAATGGCATTGGTGAAGCCAGGGCTTGTGTGCCTCAGGTGCTCCTGGAGCAATCAGAGAAATGATAGAAAGGTACTGCTGTTATGTGAACCCAATATCAATTGGTAGAGCTCAACCCCCTTTGGACCAAGGAGAGCCACCATCAAGTAGGCTGTGGCGCGGACTGCAGCACGCTGAGCCATTCTGTCATTGGAGCCTTTGGGGACATAGCCATATGCATTGCGCATAGACAAGACAAATGTCAATTTGTCAATATAGTAAAATTTGACTTTCCCCTTGGCTTTGAGGGCAGTGTACGCCTCTGCGTAGTTTTTCTGGGTCTCAATATTGGTTGGGCTGTTTCTATTGTAGGGAGATACCCCGAGCTTTTTCCAGGAAAAGCACATTCCCTTGAGTAGATGGTAGTAAAAGGAAATTGAGGCCTCAACCCCAAAAGTAGATTTGACCATGGCCTGTATATTTGCCAGTTCAAGATGGCAGTCCCAGGTTATCCACTGGCAGATTGCCCATTTGTGCTTCTTGGTGAGCATGGTTGAAATATGCAAGGATTTCTCCGCGGCAAGGACTTGGCCAGTATCAATGGACTTGTTGAATGTCTTGGAAAGGTACTTGGGATCCACCCCAATAATGGCTGCAGCTGCCTTGTAATTTCCTGATCCACACATTAGCTTAAGCAGGATAATGTGGTTGACGTTGGGAATGCGCTTCTGGGTGGGCTTTTTAGCAGTGGGAATTGACTTGTTGGCATTGGGCACAACACAGGGTATGGGCACCTTGGTGTAAAACGCAGCAACTTTCTTTAGCACTAACTGTCCCTCATTGGTTTGATAGAATTCGGGCTCCTTGTCATCCTCCTGATTGCCATCACTGATGTAGGGCTTGTAGCTAGTATCAAGTACAGGCTTCACCTTCTCCAGCATGGCTGGCAGGATCAACTCCTGCTGGTACACAATGTCAAACACATACAAAGTAAGTTCTACCTCCTTGCTTCTAACTTTCTTTGTAGTGGTGACCTTGGTGGGCTTCCAGGTCAGCTTTGAGACCCAAGGGTTGATGCTCTGCACCCTAGAAGCTTGTGCTCCTTGAACTGGCTGTGTCAGTGCAGCGTTACTATGGAACTCTCCTCTCTTGTCTTCTCCTTGAGTAGGCACTTGGGTTGCACTAACTCTATTCTTTGACCCGCGGGGGCAACCACAACCACAGCGCACAACAAGTGTATTAGTACTCTGTTGTTGTATTCCTTCCATTTTGAGAATTTAATAAAATATTAAATAAATTTCAATCAAGTTACTCCCTAATTTTAATTTTTTCTTTTATCTGAATATGGATATTTAATTAATATTTCTCCCCCATATCCCAATTATAGATTTTTATTTCTTAGTTAATTGTTTTTGGTTTTACTACGCCCATTTTAGAATATCCAAAATAATTTCCATCCATTTTCCCTTATTTTACGCCATATTTAAGCTCCCAATACAATATTTTTAAAATTTATGTTTCAGATATTGTGTCTTATTTTAGATACCTTGGTATCATTAATGATTACATTCCATTGCACACATTGTGTGAGTGATTTTGTTTACATAGTGAGTTGTCATTGTGTTTTGTTTTTGGTTTGAGTTTCAACTCACCTTGCTTGGGTGTATTTTGTCACCAATTTTCATAGTAAACATATGTACACCAAAAGTCAGCTCACATCATTTTGTTTGTGAATCAATGTATTTTGGATTGTATTTTGAATGGTTTTGCTTTGTGCTTGAGCCCTTTGTTGCTGTGTTGATTCATTTTGCCCATTAACGCCAATAAACCCTGTTAACAGAGTGTATATTTTAACCTGAGAGTTGGATTTGTTAAAATCTTAAATCATTTTGTTTAAATATGAGGTATTTTTGGTTGTTGCCATAGCTTTTAAAACTATTGTAATAATACAATGAATTGATCAATCACTGTTTATGACCATTAAATGGCTGATTTTTTGCTGTGGCAACTGTGCATTTTCTGATATTTACGTGCTTGTGTTGTGTTGTGTTTGGCTCTTGGGGACAACATCTAAAAGGACACAGCGGAGAACTTTTTATTAAAAAAGGTTTGAGTTTTGAAGCTAGCCTTGATTTAGCCTTCAGGGAAAAGTTAAGGGGACATACCTTAATTTTCTGGAACAAGGAAAGAGAGTTTCATTTTGGCAAAAAGGAAAGGAAAAAGATACAAGATTATAAAATCCAACACAAATGTGGATAAACTTATCTTTATTTGGGGAAACTAGTCTAATTAAATAGTAGACTGAGAACATAGATCATTCAATAGATAGTTAGTGTGGCTGCTGAGTTCATCCCAAACTGAACTCATACCAGGATCAGAAAAGTGCAGGTATCATAATCCAAAATGGGTGGACATTGATGCTGACCCATTTAATAAAGGAGAACAACTATTGAATTTGAAGATAAAACCAATCAAGTCTTTATATGTATCAAATTCAAAGGCAGTATTGAAATAGCATTAATAGCACAGTTTACAAAAGCTTTTATCTGATTTGCTGGTTTCTTACCCTATTGTACAGGTGATAGGAAATAAGGTTGTCTCCCTGACAACAGACAGTCTCAGGTGGCGGCCTTATTTCCTATTGGCTGTGCAATAGGGTAAAAAATCAGTCAATCAGATGCAAGTGTGTAAATATCAGAAAATGCACAATTAGCACAGAAAAAGATAGCCAATTAATGGTAATAAACAGTGATTAACTAATAAATTGTATTATTATCAATCACAAGTTCTGACTTTAATTTTACAGAATAATTATCAATAGATAAATGTAAAAGCTGTCAAATACAATCTGTGTCAATATTTGTAATAAGTGTTAATGGCTCCCTAATATAGACACAGTATAATTATAAATTACAACAAAAAAGGCCACAGTAACAATGAATTTTATTTAAAAAATCAATATGTTATGCACATAATACCTACATACCAAGAAGTAATGTCTAGCTGCACTATTCTAATGTAATATTTAAATTTGATGGTCTTTAATTTATTAATGATAATGAAAATATCCCTGAAAATAGTTAGATGTTACCATATCAATTGTTGATATTTTTTAATCATGGGGAATATCAATAATGTTGCAACTGGACCAATGAGGATTCAGTATTTGACTTGGGGAAGACAACAGTCCAATAGAAAGGACAGGAATAATAAGAATAACGTATTGTTTATTGCAGAATACTGCAATTAATATACTATATGGGGAAAGCCACTGGGCCACAAGGGGGTGGCATGGTGGTGCATTCCATGTAAAGACTGAAGCCAAGGAATAACTTGTGCTGGATCATCAGGTCAAATTGACAGTGCTCCTAATTAGGAGAAAGTGCCCATTGTTTGACATTGCCATCAGATTGGTTCATGTTGTTAGATATGTCAAGGGGCAACTCATTGAGTGCCCCCTGTGTATTGTAAGATACGTTGGCAGACAAGTCTGGGAACTTGGTTGCAACACCCCCCTTGCCCCTTGCTTGTTGTCAGACACCAGGATTGGAGTTTTCAGGAGATCTGGGAAGGTCTGCACAAACAACCTTTGTGTGAGGATGGTGCAGCAGGGGCGCAAGCAATTGTGGTGAAGCTTCTTAGTGTTCTCTTGAGCATCTTCAAGTGGGTAGGTGTGGTTTTCATAGACCGCAGCTATCTTGAAGGGTCCCAAGTGGTTGGGCTCTAATTTGGCTGAATTGGGATTGAGGGCATAGACAGGGTCTTCTATGGCGTATCTGGCTTCAAGATGTCTTGTCCCTCCCTCAATTTGTTTGTTTTTGATGTCTTGGGCCTTAGCGCGCCACTGGCTCAGGAAAAGGGTAGGTAACAAGGGGGTTTTGCAGAAACTGTGGATTGTAATCTTCCTTGTTCCACTCCTGCCAAACCATCAGGAGTTCCAAAGGCCAAGGTGCTGGGGCTGAACCCAGCGCCTCTATTGATTCTTGCTTGCAAGATGAGTAATGCAGTGGGCAGGTGTTCAATTCATGCAGTATTAGGATGCTCCTGTGAGAGTTTGACAATCAACTGGACCAGGGAGCCATTCAATTGCTCTATGTGCCCATTGGCATGCAAATGGTATGGAGTTGTGACTATTTGTTATAGGGCATTCTTGGCGCAGTATGCCTTCATGACATGTTACACAAGCTTGGGTCCCCCATCTGTAATGAGACGTTTGGGTTGTCCAAAGCAAGCCACAATTTTCTTGCCAATGAAGCAAGTGATGGTGGTGGTAGTGTAGTTGGTAGTTTCCCATGCTACTGGCCAACAGGTGAAGTAGTTGATGGCTGTGATAATATATTTCTTCCCAAATTTGTCTTTGGAGAGGGGTCCAACAATGTCAAGGGCCCACTGTTTGAAGGGTTTCATTGCTTTGATGGCTAGGACAGACTTTGGGGGTGCAGGTTTATATGTATTCTTTTTGTACAGCACACATGTTTCAAGGAGATCCAAGATGTCTTGACGCATGCGCAGCCACCAAACCTTCTGTTTCATGATCTCAAATAGGTTACTCCCTCTGATGTGACCCAGGGTTTGGTGGTAGTGCAGTATTGTGTTACCTTGTTGCGTGGTGGGAATGTAAGGTGTCTTCTCACCTGTCTCTGCTCAGCGGCAGACATTACCAGTGTCAGTGGTGAACTGACTCTTGTTGTCTTTTAGCTTGGAAATAGTCACAGAGTTAAGACCTTTTTAAGATAGCTTCAGGATATAGATAAAGCATGGGCAAGTCTGGGCCTAAGCCGTCATTTCCTGTGATGAACACTGAATACAGTCTTGAGAGGGCATCTGCTGTGACAAGCTCCTTCCCAGGCTTGTATTTGATATGCAACTGGTAAGGGGATAGACGCTCAACCCATCCTGCTTGGCGGCGTGTCAAGTGGGACTATGTGTTAAAGTACTGGAGCAACTTGTGGTCTGTCAGGATGTGGGGTGGAAAGGTGGCCCCCTCCAGGTAACAGTGCCACTTCTCAACGCAGTGCACAATTGCTGCCAATTCTTTGTCATGGATGGGATAACGTTGTTCCAAGTTGGTAAGTTTCCTGGACTCATATGCCACGGGGAGAAAGACGCCATTGTCAGTTTCTACCCTTAGCACGCCCCCTATGGCTCTGTCAGAGGCATTAGTCTTGAGTTTGTACTGGCGGTTCTGATTGGGATTATAATACAGGTGCAGTTGTAAGTCTTTGCTTCAACGTCTCAAAGGCTTGATCTCTGACAGTGGTCCAATGGAAGCGCTGTTTAGTATTCAGGAGCTCAGTGAGTGGTGCAATAAGTTCTCTGCAATTAGGGATAAATTTACACACATAGGCAACCATACCCAAGAATGTGTGCACTTGGCCAACATTGGTGGGAGGTGGCATACTGGTGATTGCCTTGATTTTGGCGGGGTCAGGCTTTATCTTTTGGGCAGAGATGGTGTGCCCAAGGAACAAGAGCTCCAACTTGAGGAATTCACATTTGGAGGGCTTAGCCTTCAACTGGTTTTTCTGAAGGGTGTCAAGGACAGCACAGAGGTGTTGGAGGTGCATGGTTTGATCTTGACTGAAGACAATAATGTTGTCAAGGTACACAACAACACACTTTCCAATCAATTCCTCAAATGCTTTGTTCATTAACATAGCAAAGGTGGAAGGAGTGTTGGTCATTCCAAAATTCATGACCTGGCACTCAAACAACCCGTAGCATGTTCAGAAGGCAGTTTTTACCTCATCCCCTGGTTTAATGCAGACCTGGTTGTACCCTGCGGTGATATCAATCTTGCTAAAGACCTTTGCACCCGCAAGTGTGTCAAACAGGTTATCAATTAACAGCAGGGGGTACTTGTTCTTAACAGTTACCTCATTTAGGATGCAGTAATCTGTGACTAAGCAAAGGGACCTGTCCTTCTTGACTAAAAAGAAGACAGCAGCCCCGTATAGCAAAAGCGAGGGGCGTATGAAGCCCTTATCAAGTGCATCTACAAGGTGTTGGTGGAGGGTTTCATCTTCTTTTGGTGTCAAGCAATGGAGGGGACGTGACTTGTGAAGCAACTCTTGTAGCTGTACAGCATGCTGTATCTCCCAGGGAGGAGGTAGTTGTTCTAGTGTTTCACTGAAAACGTCCTTATACTCCTCAAGGAGAGCGGCAAGTGCTGGTGGAGGTGGTGTAGTCAAGGGGAGGGCCGCAGGTGGTTCTGCGCGGATAACTTTGACTGAGAATTGAGTGAAGTCTAGTTCCCCCCTTGAAATTATATGATCCTGTTTCTGTTAACCTGAAAAATACAGTATTGTGAAGTAGCTTGCTCATTTTGGCAGGGTATATCTGAAAACCCACCCCATTTCTATTGAGGGTAATTACAGATGTATCCCAGTCAATGTAGGGACAGTTGTGACAAAGCCAGTCAAGGCCAGCAATAACATTGTGGCTGAGCCCTGCCATGATTGGTCCAGAGAGCTTAACCTGGATGTTCCCCATTCTCACAGAGAAGGGTACTGTCTCATGGGTAATTGCCACTCTTCAGGAATCAGCCACTTGTACTGCCTTGAACCTGCTTGGCACTTGGTCTAGCTGTTGAGTATCTGCAAATGTCTGGTCCACCCTAGTGTGGTTGGCCCCAGTATCTACCAGTAGTTTGTGGGTGTTCCCACAGAAATAAAAGGGATAGGCCAAGAAAGTTACTTTATTTGGAGAGTGACTGGCTTGAAGTATGGGATTGTCACTGTGAACTTGGAAGATGTTGAGGGTTTCAACTTTGTAGATGTTGTAGTTGCAGGGGTTTTTTTCTAGGAGGAATTGAGAGTGAGGGTCAAGTGGTGTTGTAGAACCTCTTGTAACTACAACCCCCAGTCTTTTCCTGGGACCTCAATTTGTGCTAACTGAAGTTCCTTTTTGCAGGGATGTTTGATCACATTTTTTTGTTGGCGTGGCTGGCAGTGGCCTACTTGGTTGTGAGTGCTGCCAGGCGCAGGACAAGGTTAATGGGGTGCATCATTGGATTTGTGGAAGCCCATTGAAGCCTGGCTATTGGCCTCCACAATGGCTTTGTAACAGTCATTGATGGAGGTGCAACAACCTACAGGAACCCACTTGCAGATATGGGGTTTTAGCCCGTTGACTATCAAGGTAAGGAGCATGGTGTTTCTGTTGGTTACAGCTTCTGGGTTGGCGGCAAGGTATTCAGGAACAGACCTGGTCTATTTGATAGTCAGGAGGGAAGTCCCTACTATAATGGGTGAGAATGTCTTGCTGGAGCAGGACTTTGCGGCATTCCTGATTGTCACCCAGGTGATCTCTATCTCTTGGCTGGCCCAGATGGTGAATCAAACTTCAGCAGGTCCAGTAAGGCGGCCTGAAGCGGTGGCAACCCACATAGGCTCAGGTACCTGACATACACAGAGGCGGGTCTCAGTGAAGTAGAGCCAGCTGACAATGTCAGCCCCCTCCACGCCACCCACAAAGGTTTCCAACTGAAGGTTGAGCATACGTTGTGACAGATCTGACTGGGGCAGAGTTGGTTGTACACACTTGTAATTACCAGTTGGTCTTGATAGATGATATACCTGTTGGGGATGTCCCCCTGGGGATTAGCAGAAAGGTTTCTTGGTAGGGAGTAGCCATACAGCCCATACTCTGTCCTTTCTTGGGAGGGATTTTCTCTTTAGGTAGGTTGTCAACCTACTGCTGCTACCACTGTTGCAACTGAACCAATGAGGATTCAGTATTTGGATTGGGAAAGACAACAGTCCAATAGAAAGGGCAGGAATAATAAGAATAAGGTAATGTTTATTATAGAATGCTGCAATTAATATACTATATGGGGAAAGCCACTGGGCCACAAGGGGGGTGGCATGATGCCATGTTCCATGTAAGAATTGGAGCTGAGGAATAAGTTGTGTGGGATCAGCAGGTTGAATTGGTAGCGCTCCTAATTAGGAGAAAGTATCTGCAGCTCAATGTTACCATCAAATTGATCCATGTTATTAGATACGTCAATGTAAGGGTTAAATGGTAGACTGTAAGATACAACAAAAAGTGATGTGGATAAAATAAGAAAATTGTCAGTTGCTTCAACAACACTAAACCAAATTGGTAAGAGGGGGTTACTAATTTTGCGCCTTTGTGAGTGTAGCAAATGGCAGACATTAGGACCAAAATCAAAAACATTAATTGAAGAGGTAAATTGGAAGATGAAGCCAGAGGAACCAAAAAATACAAAGCAGGCCAAGGCTCAGTTAAGGAATCAGCAGCAAAATGAAAAAGTGCGGCCAACATACTGTCCACCACTGGGGCTAAGAGGCCAAGATACTCTAACATGAGGTTTTTGGAGACTTGTTTTGTTTATTCTTCAGGGAAATATAGCTATCTAGAAACAAGTTTCTCAAGGGGAAATTGGGAAGTCTTAAGAGAATTCAGGATGGATCAGGAGGGGATTCTGCAGCTTCTGATTGGCTGGCAAGAATATTTTCAGCAGTTAGTGGTCCTGCCTTGGAATTCAAGTCAATGACGTCATAATTCAAAAAATTCTGGCAACCAGCGGGACAAGCGCTACCATCCCCAGATAGTGTATAACGCGTAATTTTCTTATCATAATTATTTGGGGGAAATAAGGCAGGATCAGATTTTTGAGGGCTATTTGGGCAACCCCAGCTTTGAAACATTTTTTGTCTATGACAACATTTAAGTTGCCAATTTCTTTCAGGGGCTTGGCTGTAGTTCTTTGCTGATTTTGGGTTTTACGAGGGCGTACTATCCCTTTCACTTGGGTTTCTACCATAACAGTCAAGGGGCAGCTCATCAAACACCCTCTGTGTATTGTAAGATACATTGGCAGGCAATTCTGGAAACTCGGTTGCAACATGATCTTATTTCTGGCCTCAGGTAATCAGTGCTCTTATTATTACTCCAAAGATTGATCCTGATCCAAGAATGGTCTCCTCATTGGATTGAACCTGAGTAAACAGGCTTGATGATTCATGAATATAATCACAGAATGCTTCTCAGCCAATAAGACAGAGTGTTCTTAAATAATAATGCAAGATGGCTACTGCCAAACATTTGCGCTTAAAAAAACATCAAAATCTATGATTAATATAGGTCATTCAGAAGAATACTGCATGATGCAAAAACCTAGTTGACAGGGTAACTAAACTTGCATATGCATAAACTGCCAACAAGATGCTGCCATTACGCTGATTAGATAAGCTGAGGTCCGGTAATCTATTGAAGTCCCATGCCAGACCGGCATGGCTGCCTAACTCGGGGGGCTGAAACTAGCAGTCTGGGGAACAGATAGACTGACTAGTAAGAGTTGGAAGCATCAGATTATAATCTGGCAAGAGGGCTTATCCACCCTATATAAGGTGCTCTCCTGATTAGAGATCAAGCAGGATATTCACCTTGAAGATAGAGATTGAACATCTCTATTTATTGTATCACTACTAGCTGACGCCTAGTAGTCAGAAGTATCCAAATAGACTGCTGCCGGCTATTTGCAGAACTGTGTATTTTTCCTACGGACTCTGAACACCGCCAGGCTGTAGCCCCGCCTAGACCTGATTGGTAGCAAAGATTGTCCTCAAGCAATCTATATCAACATCCCAACCATAATGAGCAATAAAGATCTTTCCTCAAGACCCCAAAATCTTGACACTTACATTTTATATCACAAATCATGTAGTTGGATTTATCAATCTCACAATTTGTCAAACAGGTTCTAATTCTACAGTAGTTGATTTAATTTGAGTTTAGTTTATTTAAATTATCTGGAATATAATGACATACTTATTTGCAATTTTATGTGGCTTTATAAAGTTTGATTGGCAATTTGATTCTTAATGTTTGTTTTTATTGTGCAAATAAGTATTATCCTTAAATTAACTTTTTGATTAACTTCACACCATTCATTTGATTTGCATGGCTTCAATTTTTAGTTTTATTTAAAAGATTTATAATTTTTTATATAAACTGTGGCTATTTTTACAGTTTTTTAAAAAATGAGGGTTAAAACAACAAAACTCATACACAATGCACTTTTCCTGAGCATACTTAAAGTAGTTTTTTAATGAATATAACCTACTCAAACTTGACCTCAATTTAAGCACGTTAGCATATAAAAATAAACATCATCATGCTTTGAGTTATAGATTGCCGGGTGCCTGGTTACAATTTATTCTACAAACCCTGCATACCCTAAATTTATCAAACTTAAATTTGATATACCTTAAGTCTTTAGTCTTTGATTTACTACTCTTAAGTCTTTAGCCTTACATTGTCTCCCAATTTTCATTGAATAAATAGCTCTTAATATATAACCCCACTTAGAAAGTTATTGGCTTCTATTTTCACTTGTTTTAATAAGCAACCCGCTTGATTCAGCCTCTTTTATATTAGACTAACGGATAACTGTCATTTCATAAATTAGCCATTTATTTTTGGCTGTCAGAAATGAGAGGGATGTTACTTTCATAGGCATCTGCCGTATTACAATCGGCTGTTATGAGTTTTATTGCTTTAAATCAACTTTATTCATTAAACTAAAAAGTAGATGTGTGTTTTTCGGACCTTGGTCCTGTACTTGGCCATTTTGGGATGTCATTCTTTGATATCTCGGAAATCAAGTGCTAATGCATAGCTGAATTACTACCATAATGGTATTTGGTATCTGAAACTATTTTGATGTACTATTTCGTGTAGGTGTAAAAGGGAGAGATATCTTTAATAAAATAAAAGCTTGATATATAAAGACTTTGGAATATATTAAACCTTAAACTTATTGGAAAATATCACAAAAACAAAATTGGCTTGGCGAAGCTTATTTATGAAAGTCATTTTTGCCACTTTTAGACCGCGCTGAATTCCTTTCTATATGTATTTACTCTTTACACGCCTGGACTTAAAAATAAAACTTAATATAACCAATTTCATCAAATAGGAAGCAGAAACTTATTGTTAAAATTATCAAAAGATATACCAAAAAAGCAAATATTTTTAAAGCTAGTGCAAAAATCTGGCTCAATTTAAAGCTCCTTGATTACGTGATCAGCGTGAGTTATAGTCAGAGTAGTATTGTCAGGCTATTAAAATATAAGAAAACAAGAAATAAAACAATATACCTCTTCAATGACTTTTTCGGCAACTCCATTCTGATAAAAGTGAGGTTAATTAAAGAACTTTGTAAAGCATAGCTGTAATTGAACAAAAAATTTCAAAAGCTTCAAACTTTTTAAAGGAGGTGGAATTACCTTGAAAATGATAACTGCACGTTTGGCGCGAGTACCTCCAAGGGCTAATGAAGTTGAATCAATATAGATCAAATTGAATTATTACGAGGGATATCAAAGGCAAGTCCAAGAGCTTTACTAGCCTCTGCGGAGGGATCGGAAAGCAAGGTGACCTGCACATTAGCCAAAGATAAATAAAAAAATGTACCTTTCCTTCGACTTGAAGTTTTTCACCCCAAGCAGACATGACAAAGGTATCATTAACAGAAATGCAAGCTACTTCATCGACACCCTTAGCTTTTAGCTCTTCAGAGAGTTTAACAAATGAAGGCACATGAGTCTATCAAAATTAAAAATTTCATTATATAAAATTCATACCGAAGTGCAGCCTAAAAGCTTGTTTAGTATTCAACATTTAAGGAAAGTTAAATTTTGATAAATAAAACATAATATTAATGTTAATCGAAACATACTAGGTGTAAAAGCCCCTGGAACTGAGATAAGGATAGCTTTGTTGAACCTTTTGAAATGCTCCAAGATTGTTGTAGTCTCTCCTGGGCTTTTCAACATGACTGTGGCAGAAGGAGCAGTTTCGCCAACTTTGATCTGCTGGATAGAAGACCAATGGAAACCACGGCATTTGAACAGAGCCTGGAATTTTTAGATAATGCTCAAAACTGACCCACCTGACGAGTAATAGTGCGTGAAAAGTGTAGAGCAGACATGGAAGAATACAAAGGGTCTTTTCAAGTCAAGTCTTAATGTCAGATTCAATGCATTAAATTATTTGAGCTGTTTATAAATTGTGTTCCGTTTCTTGGGCTTATAAAATTAGAATTTATTTGGGTTTGTTTAAATATCAGTGATAAGCATGACGTCACTGTCTTACGGCCGAGAAAATCGACTCTAAGACTTTTTGAAAAATATATTGCAACAGATAACCATTCGAATTAAATAATCCACTGGAAGAAGTTCGCCCCCAAAGCAAGCCAGATTGTGTTAGAATATGCTCTACGTAATGTAAGATAAAACAATCTTAACTAATTGATTTATCCAATTTGACCATCCCGATAAGGGCCTAGATCTGGTAATTCCACGAATGAAAATTATTTAATCGTCCAAAGGCTCTGGTAATGTACTTGTTATCAAGTTGGTTCAGTTTAATTAAACTTTAGATTTTGAATTTAACCATATAATTTTGGCTTAAATTTCAAAAAGCTAATATATTTTAATCGAGCTTATTTGTTGGGTAAGTTTATGCTATGTGTCAAGACTCTAAGTATGGCACAATGACAATAAATATAGGATCAATCACAATATTTTAGTATATTCCTTCATCAGCAACACTTCAAAAAAAGTATAGCAATTTATTTAAATTTTAATCATGCTAAAAAATTATGAGCAATAGGACTGATGTTACATAAAAGGTAAGTTTATTTAAATAATATTTGAATAACACAAATCTGCAAAGAAACTGGTTCAAATAATTAATCACGGGTATTTCTTCTGGCTATAAAAAATTGAAACACTTGCTGGGGTTTTCACATCGATTGAGATAAACAAGCAAAGTCAGTCCAGAGCAAGGTTGAATATTTTTCAGATATCAGTTGATTTAAAGGAAATGATGGTGTTAATGTATTAATTGCATCAAATTAATGGCATGTAAATCAAATACACAGCACTGAGCTCTATAATTTAAATTACATTGTCAAGATTTTTGGATCTTGACAATGTAATGTATTATTATAACAATGTGAAGAGATCTTAAGGGTTTTTTGATATGAGGTGAATCTTGAATGGCAACATATGTGTTTCCAACTGGTAGTGTGGGGTGACAGTGTCTGTTGGGCTTTTATCCTGAGGTCACTGGAGGCAATCAAAGAGAAGGATTCCCTTAATTTAATAGACAAGACACTGGCAGCTTTGGGCAAAAGGTGGCTGACAAGAGGTTCTTAAAGTAATAATAATACACTTTTGTTGTCTACTTGACACTACTGCAATTTTTTAGGGTAAATTTTTTATCAAGGTTCAAAGGTGGCAACACTACTGCAAAATACTCAACAGTAATGTGATTGGGTGAAAAATTTCTATCTTTCAACTACACTTGGGAGTAATTTTTATAGAGCTAAGGCTCTATGCCCAGACTAGCATCTGGTGTTACTAACTTTTGCTGGTCAGCTTATTTTTCTCAAGCTGCTAGATTCAATCCTCATAGTTGTGATTACAACCCTTAATTGTGATTTAAAATAATATTTTTATTCTTTTACTCATTTTCTTCTTCTGTATATATATATTTCTTTGATTTATGTGAGTTCAAAGTAGTGATAGATATTGGGAAAAATCCTGGTTTACTCTTGGCAAAATACAAATCAGCTGAGTGGTGCTCTATTCAATTTTTAGTGAATTGAGTATCAATTGGGCAGGTATTCATTTATTGATAGATGGGTTTCCCCAAGCTAATATTCCCAAATACAATTCTGATGGTGGTGTGTTCATCATTGTGTTCTTGAATCAATTTTTGTATATTTTTAATTCTTTGGGGCCTTGTCAGGAATATTCCTGACACTAATCAAATTTCCACCCTCATTCTAATTTAGAAACAAAAGAAAATTCTTTCCCAAATACAGCTCCATATGAGCAGAATTTCCTTCACTAAACCAGAGAAAAAACAAAAATATTGAAGACCAAACAGAACTTAAAGCAAACCAGAATGATTGAACATCCAGGCAGGCACCCACCACGCCTGCCCACCAACCAC
Organism: Entomophthora muscae; assembly: GCA_014839935.2. Lineage (NCBI taxonomy): Eukaryota > Fungi > Entomophthoromycota > Entomophthoromycetes > Entomophthorales > Entomophthoraceae > Entomophthora > Entomophthora muscae. The sequence continues at coordinate 76,088 of QTSX02006622.1, forward strand.
CTGCCAGCCAGCCAGGCACTTGCCCGCCTGCTCACCTCCTGGAGCCCAGCCAGACACCTGGGACCCTGCACACACACCCCCAACTAATAAAATGCCATCAATGAATATAGCCAATCAAAAAGTCCCTATCCAAAGGGTTAAAAATAGAGCCTCAAATCTGCAGTTCTGAACAACATGAGATCAATTCCCCAACCAATGAGATCTGGGACTCAGACCAAATGATTGGGGCCAAACTATTGTCAAGATATACCACCCAAGTTAAATATAGAAACTGAAATCACCCTGAGCCCAATTCTCTTCCTAAAAGTAGCAAAGCCAGAACCTATTGACCCAAGCCAATAATTGTCTACCCAACCACAGATAACAAAGGAACAAGGGGTTGACCACCCTATAACTTCTAAACTCTAACCCTCACAGTCCAAACTTTTGGGCTTTCAAATTGCCTGTTTTCACTCCCATTTGTAAAATTTTGCACAGTGAGAGATATTATAAATAAAGGGCCCCCTCTCAGTGATAGGTTGTGCTATCATCAAGAGATTATCCCTCTCAATTATATCATTTTAATCCTCACTACCTAGATAACTAGACTAATTTTAATCAACTCCCAATCCCCAACCAGGTGAAGATGAGCCATCTTATCTTCACAGCTGTGTTTACAGCTTGCCTTGGGATTAAAGGCTATCAACCTGGTCCTGCTATCTTTGGGCTGTCACCAGAATGACTTGGACAAAGCTATTACAAATAACCAGCACAACTAAACTCTTTGTACAGTGAATTCTGGCCCCCTCTGGTATCCCCACTCCAATGTATCTGTAACAATAGAAAACCAAATGAAAGAAATAGTGCACCCCTGTAAGACCAGAAACCAGCAAAGAACCACTGCCAAACCCTTGAAAGAAATAGACAACTTAAACACTATCATTAATAAAAAAATGGTTCAAAGCTGGGGTTACTCAAGTAGCCCTGGAAAATCTGGATTTTCTTTATTTTTCTCCTAGAAACTATGACAAAAAAATCACATGTTATCTGCTATTTGGGGATGGCAGAGCTTGACCCACTAGTTGCTGGATTTTTTGAATTATGATGATATCAACTATAATTCCAATGCAGGCCATCTGTCATGAATGACATTTCAATACTTGTATTGAAAACCCAAGAGTTGAACCCCAGTTCCCTGAAGGCGAATTGAACCCTCCAGGATAGTCCAGGACCCACCAATCCGTTAAGTCACAGGCTTGAATTGTTAAATTACTCCGCAGCCTGCTGGCCTACTACGGAGGATTCCCTGAATAATTGCCAGTCTGCTGCCAAACTGATGCCAACAAAGACCCATACCTATAAAGGAAATATAACCTGGCTAACAGAGGGTGGGGAAGGACCTACTACCAACCTGCCAAGAGCCAATACTGGAGTTTCAAAATCAACATTGAAAACCCTGGAATCAAACTCTGACCCTCCAAAGACTACTCAAGTCATACAAAGTGGACAGGAACCTGCCCACTTGATAAATTGCAAACCCAAGTTGACGAGTTACTCCAAGACCTGCCAGTCTCCCAAGGACAATTCCTCAAATAGTCACCAGATTGATGTCAACCTTGCGCCACCAAAGATCTGGACCTATGCAGAGGTTGTAGCTTGCCTTAAGGAAGTTAAAACAAAACCTACTGTTAACTCTGCCAATGACTACCAGCAGCTTCCAGTCTTCTGTCCAGAATGGGTAGCACAATTGAACTACTCAGGTGACGTAGTGAACAGTGGCAGCGGAACAAAGCATTGCCACTTCTATTTACCAGAGCAGGCACAACCTGGATCTGCCGCCCTCAAGACTCTAAGCCAAGATCCATGCCCGCCAGTGCCTTGTCTGCAAACCTGAACCCTGCAAAAATTGAAGAAGCAAAGTCCCATGATATAAAACCCCCAGCGGTATGGTGATGACCACATCATCATTTGTGATAATAAATTTTATGAACCTTTGGTTCAAGCAAATTCTACCCTACCTAGTCTTAGTGATCTTCCATCTTAATTCTGGCCAAGTAGACAACCAGGTTGCCGCCCCCTCTAGAGACCAACCTGCTGAACTTCCCCAGGCAATATACCATCCCCTGGGAGCCCCCTTTGGACCTGTGCACTTTACTGAATACTCACCTGACCCGGCCTACTTGGAGTACGACTTGGAAACCATCCTCATTGCCAACTCATTGGCAAGGACTAGAAGTACCAAATACATAGGACACAAAGGAAAGAGGAACAAGATACTGCCCTTATTGTTCAAGGACAATTACAACTACCTACCAGCGTACTTTGTTCCCATGACTCCACCATTGACCCCAAGACCAGACCGCCCACTGGAACCTACCGCCGCAGCCGAGACCACCTTTACCCAACTGTTTGGAGTACTCTACATTACTTTGACAGGATTGGTGGATTCCATGGTCCCCAACTCCAGACTCTGGTCCTTACTCAGGCAATCTGTATCTTACATTATCAAGTTAGCACCCATTCTATGGTGGGCCTTACCCGCCAGCTCAGCCACACCTCACCCCAAGACACCCAATGCCTCTACCTATGACTGGCTTCCTGACACTCTCCAACTGCTGAAAATATTCTTTCCAACCAATCAGATGCTGTAAAATCCCCCCACCCCCTTCCTGGATCACCTTAAGACTTCCCCCATCCCACTCTAGAAACTTGTTTCTAGATAGCTTATTTACTCTCAAATAAAAAAGTTTTCCCAGAATGTTAGCTCACCTGAGGCTGTTTGCCCCTGTTCTTGAGAGACTAGCCTTGGTAATGGTCAAGGTTGCCATTGATTCCTTAGCCACGCCCTGCCCTGCCCTTTACATGTTGACTCCTCTGAATTATCTTTCCAATTTGCCCCTGCAAATCATATGCCCATTGACAATTTTTAGTTCCATCTTCTGCTATACCACCACTGGCTCCAATATGCTGAAACCATTCTCCCAATTTGATCTCCTGCTCCTCAAGCAACTCACAATTTTTTTATTGTATCCTCATTGTATTTCTTTGAATCATGTGGCTTACCACTTTACCCTAACAGTATCTGTAGCCATGTACACCTTCATCTACTATATGTTATGTACTTTGATGGGAGTTTCAGTTGCTACAACACTCCTATCAAGGTCTTCCAATGATTGATAACCATCTATTCCATTATCACAGCCTTGACAGAATTCCATTTTGCCAACCTCCTGCCTTACCTGCTTTAGATAGTACCTACAATTTTAGAGTATTACACAACTACAGCGCCATTATCCCAATCAACCTGAGTTCAGGTTACTGTTACCCAAACACGCCTTTCACACTGTCAGTGTGGACGCTGTGAGTTCCCTCTCTTGTCCTTGCTCTGAATGTCAGAATATCCTCATTGTGGTGGAACACTTCAGTAAGTGGTTAGAAGCTAGGGCTACCAAGAACATTACAGAAAAAACCACAGCCACTTTTTTACTTCAAGATGTATTCTACCAGCATGGCTGTCTTCAGGTGCTTCTTTCTGATAATAGGGCAAATTTAAATGCTCAGTTGATAATTTCATTGGTGAAAGCCATGGGTACTGTGCCAGTCCACATGTTTGGTGATTTTCAGGTGAGGCTAATGTTAGCCAAGTAAAAGTTTGGTTGTTTATTGAAGGTAGAGGCCTAGTAGGGAATAATGGCTACTATGGAAGGTAAGGCCTAGCTAGTAGGTGTAAAGACTACTAGGGGCAGATGTTGTCTCCACCCAGAAGAAGATATTGGCTGCTGTGAGCTAGAGGTCCTCACCCAGAAGGAAACTGTGGCTGCTTGGGGTGAGAAATGAGATAGCTCAGCAGGAAACTTTAGCTGCTTGGGGTGGGGAGGGGTCCAGCCTGATGGGTAGTATGTGCTGCTCAGGCTGGAGGATGTTTAGATCCTGGCGGGTAATGTGGGCTGCCAGGGCTGTAAGTTTTGGACCCCTGGCGGGTAACACGGGCTGCAAGGGAGGGGAAGAGCTCTGATGGCTCTATGTACCCTAATACGCTTACAGGAGGTCTGTGAGCAAGCATCCTACCTAACAGACTGGTAGGGTGTCCTTGTTTATGTCCCTATGAGAGCTTTGGGGAGAACCCAAAGTGAGCATTGAAGGGCATAGATTTGCTCAGGGATGTCACCAAGGCAGTTGCTTGGGGAAGCAGCTGAAGAACTTGGTGTGATCAGGCCTCTGGGAAGTAAAACTGATTACTTTGTAACTGAAAGCTCAGACTTAATCACCTGGGTGAGTAAAGATAACAACAGACTTTATTGATCTATGATTAGATGGCCTAAGTGGTTGCCACTTGCAAGGGCCCAGTCAAACACCAGTAATAATGTAGACTCATGCCTGGGTCTACAGGCTCTGGTAACAGGGACTGAGATAAAGGACTAAGGTGGTTCATAATGTGGGATCATCAGTAAAGACTAGTAAGAAGGACTGTATGATCATAGTGAAGACTAGTTGAGGGACTGTTGGTTCAGGTTGAAGTTTGGGACAAGATGGTTCAATATGCAGGTGGAACCAAGGTGGTTTCTAGTGAGGATAAGCTGAAGGACGGAAAGATCATGATGAAGGAGTAGCTGGTCATGATGAAGAAGTAGCTGGAGCACTAATGATGAAAGAAGCTGTTTGTTGACTAAAATGGACTGATTGCTGGTTAAGCTGAAGAGCTGAAAGAGCTAGTTAAAAGGCCAGAAGATGACAGTGCAGGACCAGCTATGAAGCTGGAAAGATGTCTTGGAAGGACTAACCAGACTGAATATGAAGGCTGGAATGCTGATGATGGTGTCTTAAGAGAGGAAATATTGATATAAGAAGCAGTTAAATAAGGATTTTAGGCTGCCAAAAATATGATATAGAAGAATTAAATATCATATGAAAAGAAAAAAAGAAATTATTTACAGTGATTAAACTGTGAATTTATTAAGGTTGAATGGAGCAGAAAGAAGCCAGGAAGAGGCTGGAAACAGGACAGAGAAACTGTAAGGGCAAATACGCAAATTTTGCTAATAACAACTAGAAGAGTTGAGAGGCAAGCAACAGGCAAGTTTGAGGGCGCAAAACGTTGAAGAAAATGCAGGGAAATACAGAAAAACATTGAAGAAACAAGGGTTCAAAAATCCCCTATGTAAAACATAGGCAAAAGCGCTCAAGACTTGCCAGAGAAACGTGACAGGAATCACAGCAAAACCGTTTGAAACATGGAGCAGTTGTTTAACCGGAGCAAGGCAGCTTCAAGTTTAAACCATAGTCAAGAGCAAGTCATTTGGGTAAACTATTTGGCAAAACAGTTGAATTGAGGCGTATGATTGGCTGCAAGGCAAATTTTATTTGATCAGTGTTTTGAGGGCTTTAACTTGAGAGTTTAAGCCTAAAAAATGAGGAGAAGAAGCAGAAAATCCAGGGCTTTCATTGGCTGAAGTAAATAAAAAGATTTAATATATTATAGAGAGAGAAAAACTAGATAGTTTAAGCTTTGTAAAAGAAGAGTTCTGAGAGAGATTTTGGACTGAAACAAGGAGTTATAAAAGAGGGAGCTATCTGAGGCTTAACAGGGACTGGATCAAGTGGATTACAAAGGCCACTAGGACTACAGAGGGAGATGAAGACCAATATAAAGATGCAGAAGCCTAAGATACAGCAGCCAGGGCTAAGGATGAGAAGCCTGAGCTGAAACAGATTGCAAGAGCCCAAGATAAAGGTGCAGGGGCCCAAGACCAAAGTGCAGGAGCCCAAGACTAAGATGCAGGAGTCCAAGACCAAGTACAAGGAGTCCAAGATATTTTTGGAGGACTCCAAGTATTGGCAAATCAATATTGTTTCCCTGACCCCCCAGGCCATATAACAGAAGTTTTCTAAGGTGATCTTCCTTCTGAGAGTGAATAAAAGCCCATTTTGACCCCTATAAATATTTCTGAGATACATTTTCCCTTACTAGAGAATGACAATCCCTTCCAGCCAGTCCCTGGCTATGATCCAGGACACACTTTGGGGACTGATGGACAGGAACCCCACAGGTACCCATCAATCCTTTGCCACACCTTACAACCCATCTACTAATGGTACTATAGAGTGTGCCAATTCTACTCTGGTCTCTACCATGCACACGTTAACCCATTAAAATGCCTCTAATTGGGACTTATACCTTCCAGATCCCTTTTTTTCTTACCACCTGGGTAAGCATCATACTTCTGGTATCAACCCATTTGTAATTTTTCATGGATGGGAAGCCACTACCCCCTCAACCTTAGGATATAAATTAGTTGAGCTAGACACTGCACTTGATCCTAAACAACAAGTCAGAGAGCTAGTCAATAAGGTCATAGACATCCAGGCAACTGCCTATAACTCTGCTTACAAGATTAAGGGCTTTTAAATATCACCTTCCAATGCATTGTGCACCCTTGTCTCTGAATTCAGCATTATAGATCAGGTCCTCTGTTATCAACATTGAATAGGTGGCTGTACTCATTAGCTTGACTCTCTCTGGGTTGGCCCTCTTACTGTGCTCTTCAAGAGAGGCCCCAAGTACACTGTGAAGATGAATTCATCCAACTTTCCCTTTGCTTGGGTTCATGATAAGCTCTTCTGCGTCTATCATCCCCCTGAGTGTTGCAACTGAACCAATAATAGTTCAGTATTTATATTGGGGAAGACAACATTTCAAATAGAAAGAACATAAATGAATAGAATAATATGTAATATATTGAGGAATATTGTAGATAATATACCATGTTTAGAAGCCATAAGTCTATAAGGGGATGGCACAGCAACAGTTTTGATATTAGGTTTGAGTTGGTAATAACTTAAATAGGGATCATCACATCAAATTAGCAGCGCTCTTAATTAGGAGGCAGTGCCCGCCATTTGACATTACCATCAGATTGATTCATACTGTTAGACACATCATTGGGCTTCTCTTTAAGCACTCCCTGTGTATTGTGAGATATATTAGCAGGCAAGGAGGTAATCCCTGTTTTAAAATAAGTCCAATCTTGAGGTGGGATCTGTTGTGAATTTGAATTCAGTAGGGGGTTTTGATTGGCCTGGTGAATGATAATTTGCAGATTGGTTCCTGAAAAAGACTTTGCCTTTTCTTTTGACCTGTAGAGTTCTCTTTGCCCAAATACAGGTTGACATCAAAATCTGAACCTTCCAGATCCTTACTAGTCTCTCACCACTTGGAGTATCTTCACTAAGGCTACTAGGATCAAATTTTTGGGTATAAAATTGAATGTCCCTCTTTTCAATAAAATAAGTTCATTATTTCTCATTAATTTTGATATTGAATCTTCAGCGCCCATATTCCATTTGCTAGGAAGAGATATATTACTAATGCTCATATCAAACAGGTTTAAAGCCAGAACCTTGAGTCTTACATAATTAAGGCTTTTGCCTTAGTTCTTTATTATGTCAAATAATAAATAGCAACTCAACAATTACTGTAAATTTAGAACATAAACGTAAAAATGTGGGATTGTCAAATCCTTGGTCCAAATTTCAAACCACTTTTGCAGGATGGCCTTTTTTAATTAAATTGATTTTTTTGTATTTATTTGAATTTTTAAAAATTCAGAAGCTCATAGACACTTTGCAAAGTTCAAGTTGTACTGCATATTTCCAATGGACAAAATGAATTAACTGGAATCAGATTTGAAGTGTTCAAATCCATCAACCATTTTCATTAAGTTTACTATATTTTTTTTGGAATTTTGGGATTGTCAAATACATGAACCAAATTTCAAATCACTTTTGAATGCCACTAGTAAACTCAAATATTAATTGCAGGAACTGGAATCCAAATTGAATGTACAGTAAGCACACTAGGAAACACCAACCCAAATCAAGAAGCTCCACACACAACTAAAATCAAACTAAAAATTCAATCTCAAGAACCATGTTTAGACATAAGAGGTGATTAAACTTTAAAAGTATCCAAACCTAGAAAGTATACAATATTATGTACTTCAAATCACAAATATAGAAATTCTGTTGCTATTCAAGGCTAAATTAAGAGAAAATAACTACTCACAGCTAAACCAAAAACCTAAATAAATACATATTTAATCTAAAATAGATTTTTATATTATTTTTATGGACCAACAAGTGCATTCCCAACCAGCTCCTGCACCAGCCTGTAGGGAAGCCTGTCCACAAGGGCGTCCCAGAGAGTCCAAGAATAGACCCAGAACCTAACTTGAGGGGAGTCATGCTGACACACAGGCCTCCCAAGGTGTCAGCGCCAGCCAACCACCTCCTGCATCCCAAGCCAGATCAACTATCCTGAATCCAAGACAGAAGTCACTTTCAAGGCCTGCCACCAAAGTCTCCTACACCAGGGTCACCAGAAACACTGAGGTTACTTACACCTCCACCGTGTACCCAGTTGTCACCTGACCCTGCACTCTTAATCCAAGAGTTGCCACTTCCTTCCCCCGCGTTTTAGACACCTCCTATGAGCCATTGGCCACAACTGAGGAGCCATCTGCACCTATTGTGTATTCAACCATTGACAGCGCCAATGCAAGCAAGCGTGATCCCACCTTCTACACAAAGGTCCCCATCCCCTGTGTTGAGCCTGGTAGCCAGGATGCTATGGTACCTGCCAAGAGCAGTGTCAGTTGACTGATAGTGAGCGTGAAGCTATCTTTAACTGTTTGAATGGGGGAATGGCAGTTTGGGATATTGTGTCCCAATTTGAAGTCACAGCCAGATATATTGGCAACATCAACACCAAGTATGGCAACACTGGACAAATTGCAAAATCTGCCAAGGCTAAGCGACAGCCCAAACTCATTCAGCCTGTTCATATTGATGCAATCAAGCAGTGGGTTACCAAGGATTGCTACCTGGACTCACTTGCTTTCCAATCAATGCTTGCCACAGAGTTTGGGCTTTCTGTCTCTAAAACCCTTGTTTATCAAGCAATGGTTGATTTGGGCTTCTCATGGAAGATACTCAGAGTTTCTCTGTACAACAGAAACAGCGAGAAGACTCTTGAGGATTGACACATTTATGCCAAGACTTATCTGCCCCTAAAGGAGACTGGGAATTTACAGTTCTTCTACAATGATGAATCATCATTTTCCTCCTCACTCAGGTCTAGGCATAGGTGGGTTGAGAAGGGGTCCAAGGATGGTGTAGCACATTGTGCAGCTGTCTGTTCCCAGACATATTTGATGGTAGCGCTTCTGGGTCCTTGCAGGTTAGACCAATATCAAATGATCAAGGGTTACCACCATAGTGGGACTTTCCTCAATTTTCTCCAAGCCGTAAAGGAGTACCTCTGGATTAATTACAGCAGCACAACCAACATTGTTGTGTTGGATATTGTCAGGCTCCACCAAGTGGATTTGGTTGTTTCAGAGTTCCCACCCATTGATAAAAATAGCCATTTGGCCAGTCACTGCCTGGATGACTGTTCAACAAGACTCCTCTTCCTCCCCCTGTATTCTACATTTCTTAACCCAATTGAGGAGGTGAATGATTGGATCAATAATAAGGTGAAGAAAGTCCTCCCTCATGACACCAAGGATCTCTTCAACATTCTCAAGATCAGCCAATTTGCAATGCCACCTGATGTGGTGGCAGCTTTTTACAAGCACTCAGAATCCTTCTTTCCAAAAGCCCTCAATTCTGAGCCAATCAGATAAATAGGTGCTCTGGATTTATTTGTTTTTTATTTATTTTGTTTTTACTAGGACTCAAAAATTATTAATTATATAGTATTACTTGATGTTGAATTGTATTATAGACATATAAGAATACATACAAAAATTAAGTAAAATTAATTATACTAGATATAGAGACACATATTTTTATTATATTGCACTAAATATTATATTGACTGTAGAGTTAACAAATAAAAAAATAAAAGAAATAGAAACAGGTTAATTTTATTTAAATAATTTTGAACCCTTTTTAGTACCATTGACTTTTATTAAGCCACAAATTGGACCTTGAAAGTCATCATCTGACCTTATTGATTTAGTGCCACTATAGCCACACAACACAAAGACCAATGATTTTCATGTATCTCTTACTAATTAGTATTTATGAGGCAGGTTAAGCATATCAAATATATTTATCAAATCATATTACAAGGAAAAGGTAATTTGAGCTCTAAAAAAACATTTGATTAGAACATAAGTGGGGCAGGCCACTTGATGCAGATAAATTCAGTTCTTGTTGTTTAACTATGTAATTTATGAGCCTGTACTTGAAAAGAAACTAAATAAATACATTTTTAAATTATATTTATTTTTCACATGTTTGCTTACTATAACTACAGTAGTTTTAAAAGCTATGGCGACAAGTAAAAATACTTCAGATTTAAACAAAACAATTTCAGATTTAAACAAAATCCAAGTTGCGCAAGATTCAGGATTCAATTAATTTAAATATCTTTGGTAAATAAATGAACTGTTAAACCAAAAAAAATTCTCTAACCCATTATACAAAATTAAAGTAAACATCAAGTGGTGTAGTTCAAACCACAAAAAAAATGAACTGACACAACAAGTGAAATGGATGGATGCTGTTCCGGAGTATATTATAATCCAATCAGGATTCATATGAGGCACCAACAGAAGAACTAAAATGAAACAAAACTTGAGCAATCTAGAAGCAATATTACACAAGCACAAAACAAAATGAACTCATACAAGATGTGTAGTATGAGCAGCCTAAAATAGAAAAGTAACAGTTTTACAGCCAATCAACAGCTATCCAATTTAGGAACAGAGGCATTTTATCCATTTTTATGGCTCCAGATTTGTATGAAAAGGTTTTGAGAACCTTCCAAATATGGACTTGAGATTACAATAAAAATAAATCATTAAATTTTAAAATTTCTACTTTTAGTGATTTTATCCTAGGTTTTTTACAATGTTTTTTACAAGCAACATCTTCAACCGCGCCAGCAGCCAAGCCAGCAGCAGCCAGACCAGCTTCAATGGAGGCAAGGCTCAGAACGTGGAGGCACCTGTTTACACCCAAGCCTTTGAGGCAGGTAACAAGGAAGCTGACCTGTTACTGTCCCCCGACCCATATGGCTTTGACTTGTTTGAGAGTCACTTAGCGTCTAGCTCTGCCCTTGCTCCCACACCCACCCCTGCACAAGCTGCCTGTCAACCAACCAATCAGGATGGAAACCTTGATTTGAGACAACATCCTGCCTCCACCCCTGCCACCAACACCCCCCACCCGCAAACCCAACCCATCCAATCCCAGACCCCCCAGGCCAGCACCGCCTCTACGTCTTCCTTCCTGCGCCATTCTGCCTACTAGGCATCACTCTTCCCCGCCTCAATAAAGCCCCTTGTCCCAAAAAATTTCTATTTATATTATCTTTATTTTGAATTTCAATTGTTTGTGTTCTCTTTGTTTATAGTTGGCTATATTCTTTATGTTCAGCTTATTTCTATAAAATCATATATTTACTATGTTGTGTATCTAAATCCTGAACACAGTTATTGTTAGCACCCAAATACATCCCCTTGTGAAAATATTAACAACAATTTGGTGATCAACTGAATTTAAATTAGAAAATTATAGGTTAATTGTATTTAGATAAAGTTGTTACTGATTTGAATTCAAAACCTTAATGATAAACTTTAAGCCAATCAGGAGCCAAGTGATAAAGTGATTGAAGTGACATAAAGGGTCATTCAATAATTCTTTGATGCATGTGTGCTAATTAATATGATTGGCTGGATGTTTTGCCATTGTACGCCATTGCCGCTGTGGCATACAATGGCAAAACATCCAGCCAATCATATTAATTAGCGCACATGCATCAAAGAATTATTGAATGACCCTTTATGTCACTTCAATCACTTTATCACTTGGCTCCTGATTGGCTTAAAGTTTATCATTAAAGTTTTGAATTCAGATCAGTAACAACTTTATCTAAATACAATTAACCTATAATTTTCTAATTTAAATTCAGTTGATCAACAAATTGTTGTTAATATTTTCACAAGGGGCTATGTCAAGTGCCAAAAATAATATGGTAATCAAGCAAGCAATGCCAACACAAAGCAAACAACACATATTGAGATGAGCGTAAAACATATACACAATGGGTAAAAAGATGGGATAATGTTGTAAATGGGAAAACAAAAAAAATAAACAAAGAGGCAAAAGTATCAAAATAATACAGAATTTATTGGGGCAAAAGCTATAAAAACATATGGAAAGGTTAGTAAAAAATCAATGAGAGAATTGGTAAAGCTTCTGAAGGATCTTGACTTGGCAATTGGCAAAATAAAAGACATTGACTGCAAGGTCAAAGCCAAAGTGAAGTCTGCCGTCCTCACTGGGGACAAAATTGACAAGGTGTCTGCAAAGGCACTAATGTCAAAAGTGCCAGACACCCCAAAAAAGACAATTGAGCGCTTACTGAATATTCAAAAAACTGTGGCTTAGGGCCTCCAGTTCAAGCATACAATTTTTCCGCACTGTCTGTCTGGGTTGATGACCTGGAGATGTATGCCCACCTCAAACCTGCTAAGCGTGCCACAGCAGAGGATACCAAATTGCCTGCGCAATTGATTGCGCCAAGAATGGCCAAGCCAGCTAAAGCCACTGGCAAGGAAGAAACCCAAGAAGGTAACCTAAAAAATTATAATTAACAAAAATTCTTAAACACTTACCTTTTTTAGAAGATGTTGATGGTGAACTCCGCTGGGTCCTGGTTCCTTTTGTCCCCCCACTTTCTACTTCAACTACGCCACTCATGTGGCCAAACAGCTTTTCCTGTCCTCCCCTGTCTTGCAGGAGCTTGAAGGCAGGATCTATGGTACATTCCCAATGTCTAGGGAGGCATTGGCTGGGCTTTCAAATGGTGAGGGGGCATCTGAGTGGGCAGTTACTGCCTACAAGGATGCCCAACTGATCTGCCTGGACCCAGTTAACCTCAGTGGAGTTTACTGTGTAAACTCCATTGAGATTTTTTGGGACGTCCTGGCAACGCACGCATTCAAGAATATACAGGAGATGGGCCAGGCTCATGCGGCTTCTTGCTTATGCTTCCCAGTGGAGCATACCATCTCTTACCTGTTGGAGAACTTTGGGCATGTAGTATCAAATTTGGCTGTTGCAGATGCAACAGCCGTAAAGAAGATAAAAATCCTCCTGGCAGACTACAGGCTGGCCTGAAATGCCAACAAGACAGGGTGCCTGCAGCTATGGAGCTGACCTTTGCCAAAACCAAGCACGAGAAGAAGATTAGCGCTGTATACAACAAATTGTGTGAGTTTACAGAAGCCTTTTCTGGACAAAGGCTTCACCTTGTTGTTTACCTTGGGTATCTTTTCTTCTTCAGGATGAGCGCCAGTGTAGAGGACCTAGACAAGGTCCTCTTGGGGTCAACAAGGCCAGGATCTCACTGGACAGGAAGAAGGTCCCCCCTGGGTATGACTCAGTGGATCACGTCATCCAGGACACCCTGGTCCTGGCTGGCATCTTTGGGTTTGCAGCCCCGCCAGAAAAGCTGCTCCTCTGTTCCCACCTCACCATCCTTCCTTTTACCAGCAGGCACAAATACTTCAATACAGGTGTACCCACCATCCACAATGTGGCTGTGGAGGTTGTGCGCCACCTCCATTGCGGGGTGGGTACATACCGCTGAACCCATTATAGGCGCCCTTAATTTTATCTCTATATCAATAAATATATTTATACTCTACTATATTTTTATATTATAAATAATTTTTCAAATAATATTTTAGCAAACAAGATTTGCAAAATATATTGCAGAAATGGGTTTCATAAAAGTATAAAATAATACAGTAATAAAATAAATTTCAACTTTACAATTTATGTTTAATTTTTATAAGACTATTTTATATTTATTTGACAAAAGTAGTATAAATATATTCACGTAATCCAGTATCAAGCGTTTGGGATAACCTCAGATGACATATTAAATAAAATATAATAAAATAAATAAATTACTTACATCTATTGATGGATTTTCTGAATGTGATTGTGGGTGTGAAACCATCTGAATATAAAATGATAATCAAAAAATCTTGAATAGTAAATTAGAGAATATAAAAAAAGTTGGACACACTAAGCCTTTAATTGATTGGCTGTTTAGCTAGGCACGTGGGGATGAACAAATCAGTGTGGTCATAGAATTTGGCCACGGTCTCAGCTGGGAGGGTATAGATCCCGGCCTGCAGCAAATCAAACAGGTCCTTGGTCCCTGTTGGGGCTCCTCTCTTGACAACTTGCTTGAGCCACCCAAAGACTTCCTCAATGGGATTTAGGAAGGGAAAATAGATAGGGAGGAAGAGAAGGCGCAAATTTGCCATGGCCAATTGCTGGGGGGCCACTGCAATGCTTATGTCAATCATTGGAAATTCCTCAAGAATGTCAGCCACCTTGTGGAGACCAATGTTGTCCAACACAACCACATTGGTGAATCCCAGGCTTGTGCGCCTCAGGTGCTCCTGGACCAATTGGAGGAATAACAAGAAGGTACAACTGTTGTGAGAACCCAATATCATTTGATAAAGCTCAATCTCCTTTGGACCAAGGAGAGCCACCATTGAGTATGCTGTGGCGCAGACTGCAGCATGCCAAGTCATCCCGTCATTGGAGCCTTTGGGGACATACCCATACCCATTGCGCATTGAAAAGGCAAATGCCAATTCATCAATATAATAAAATTTGACTGTCCCCTTGGCTTTGAGGGCAGTGTATGCCTCTGTGTAGTTTTTCTGGATGTCAATGTTGGCTGGGCTATTTCTGTTGTAGGGGGATACCCTGAGCTTTTTCCAAGAAAATTGCATTCCCTTCACCAAATGGTAGTAAAAGGAAATTGAGGCCTCAATCCCAAAAGTAGATTTAACCATGGCCTTTATATTTGCCAGTTCAATATGGCAGTTCCGGGTGATCCACTGGCAGATTGCCTATTTGTGCTCCTTGGTGAGCATGGTGGAAACACGCAAGGATTTCTCCGCGGCAAGGACTTGGCCAGTATCAATGAACTTGTTGAAGGTCTTTGAGGCATACTTGGGATCCACCCCAACAAGAGCCGCAGCCGCCTTGTAATCACCAGATTCCTGCATGAGCCAGAGAAGGATGGTGCGCTTAATGTCAGGAATGTGCTTGTGAGTGGGCTCTTTAGCGGTGGGGATTGGCTTGTTGGTGTTGGGCACAACACAGGGCATAGGCACCTTGGTGTAAAATGCAGCAACTTTCTTTAGCACTAACTGACCCTCATTGGTTTGGTAGAACTTGGGCTCCTTGTCCGCCTCCTGATTGCCATCACTGACATAGGGCTTGTAGCTAGTACCAAGTACAGGCTTCACCTTCTCCAGCATGGCTGACGGGACCAAATCTTGCCGGTAGACAACGTCAAACACATATAAAGTAAGTTCTACCTCTTTGTCTCTAACTGTTTTGGTACTGGTAACCTTAATGTGCTTCTGGGTCAGCTTTGGGACCTGAGGGTTTATGCTCTGCACCCTAGCAGCTTGTGCTCCTTGAACTGGCTGTGTCAGTGCAGCGTCACTATAGAACTCTCCTCTCCCGCCTCCCTCCTGAGTAGGCACTTGTGTTGCACTAAGTCTATTCTTTGACCCGCGGGGGCAACTGCAACCGCGGCGCACAACGGGTGCAATGATAGTCTGTTGCTGTGTTCCTTCCGTTTTGAGAATTTAATAAAATATTAAATAAATTTCAATTAAGTATCCCTATTTTTAATTTTTGCTTTTATCTGTTTATGGATATTCAATTAATTTTTTTTCCCACCCAATATCCCAATTATGGATTTTTATTTATTAGTTAGTTGTTTTTGTTTTACCACACCCATTTTAGAATACCCAAAATAATTTCCACCCACTTTCCCATTTTTACGCCAAATTAAGCACCCAACACAATATTTTTGTTTCAGATCTTGTGTCTTATTTTAGATACCTTGGTATCATTCTTGATTACAACCCATTGCACCTTCTGATTGAGTGATTTTGTTTACATAGTGAGTTCCTATTGTGTTTTGTTTTTGGATTGAGTTTTGGAACACCACGCTTGGGTGTATTTTGTCACCAATTCACATAGTAAACATATGGGTCATTATTTTTCTTGTTATTCCTAGGCACCAGATTTATTCTTTTATAACTTAATTGCATTATTCATATTCAAATTATTCAGAAAGCTTAAAATACAATCATTTAATTCCAAAACTTTAATTGATCTTGGGCCTAGATGATTTTTTTAAAAAATAAATCATCAATTTTAGAATTGAAAATTGCAACTTATAGTATTACTAAAAATATCTTAAGTGCTACTACAAACCAAAAATATTTATGATGAGTTGCATGGGAGAGTAATAGCAGCCCAAAGCTATAAATGCTATTACCATATCTTTGGCTCATCATAAATATTCTTAGTTTGTTTCAGAAAAAAATGTTGTTGTTTTTGAAAGACTGATAGCTCTATTTAAAATACACCCTCTAGTAAGCTGCCCTACTTCATGAACTTGCCCTAGTGCACCACTAGCATCTTCTGATATTTTTGTTTCTCTGGTATCATCATGGGATTTCAAATGATAAGTTATCTCAGAATATTCTGAGAAACTTTCAAATGTTAAAGGTGAATATACAACTTCCTATTTTTCATCAAATATGAAAGATTAATGCGCAGATTTTTAACTTCAAGCTCTCTTTTTATAGGTCTAACTTTTTTTTCATAAATATAAAAGAATGACTTTTGAGAAATATTTAAGCCTGATAGCGCTGATTTATATAACTCTTTTCTTTTTTCTTCTTGCTCAAAAATATTTTTAATATCATTTATATTCTTAATATAAAAATGATTTTCTTTCTCTTTTAATGTTTTTGATATTACACCAAAGTGACCATCCACAATGCTTTTTCCATGACATTCCACAAAATAATTATTTTTTATAGAACCCTTAATATATTTAGGTGCCTCTTTAAATAAGTAATATAAAAATTCATATGATCTAAAACAATTTCCATTATCAGTCCATACTTTTATATTTTTTAATTTTTTAAATCTATCTAATTTAAGAATTTTTATAAAACACTCACCT
This sequence comes from Entomophthora muscae, assembly GCA_014839935.2. Classification (NCBI taxonomy): domain Eukaryota; kingdom Fungi; phylum Entomophthoromycota; class Entomophthoromycetes; order Entomophthorales; family Entomophthoraceae; genus Entomophthora; species Entomophthora muscae. The sequence goes on from QTSX02006622.1 coordinate 93,165, forward strand.
GAAAATAAAGAATCATGTGATAATATTTGAGACAAAAAATCATGATATTCATATTTAATTTTATTGTTTTTCTTAAAAACTAATGCAAACCCTAATAATGAGATTGGTTTTTTTGAATAAAGACAATTATTGGTCTCAATTGGACCACCTCCAACCTTTAAGTTTTCTTTATAATCTATAACTACAACACAAGACTCATCATCTAATTCATGAATATCTTTTTTATATTCACAATTTTGATGAACATAAAAGTCTTGGTGCTGATTAATAGTCTTTAAGTCATTGTCTATAGATTCTGGTAATGGCAAGTTTTTACTTTCACATTCTTCCTTCTTTTTTTCTAGTGAGTTTTTTAAACTACAAATATTGCACATATCAGTTTATTTTTTACTTTTTATTATATTTTTAGGGATTAATTTATAGTAAGTAGAAATTGAAACCAAAATTTCATTTTTATTTTCATATTTTCATATATTTCTTTTTTGTTTTAAGTAGAGAGTATTTAATTTCAGTTGAGTAATTACTCATCTCTTTTTCTATATCTTTATAAATTTTTTCAGGCACTTTTTTTTGTAAACTGGCTTGTTTCAAAAGAATTTTCCAGCAATTTTTTAATTATTTTTTTAGTTATTTCTTTTTTTAATGAATAGTTATTATTTTTTTTGGCTTTTTTTGTTTAAACTTATATTTTTATTTTTATTTATTCTTCTTGAGTATTCAAACTCACTTTTGGTTATATTAAAACCCATATCATTAAGCTCTTTTAAAGAGTAACTGGAAGTAACCAGAGATCGCAAGGCTGGGAGATGTTTTTGGGGAGAAGATTTCATGAGATCCTTTAAGTTTTCAATGAACTCATTGTCTTTTTGAATTTGATTAGTTGGCAGGAACTGAGCTTTCCCAAATTCAGTTTGAGTAAGGAAGTGCTTGATGAAATTATCAAGATCATCACCAGCAATAAAGAGGAATGCCTTTTTTAACATTACAATTCTCTCTCTTTTTGTTGAAGCTCCCAAGGAAAAAAAGGGTAGCATAGCAGAAGTAAATTTAACTGAGGACATGGTAGTATTTTGAATCTTTAATTAGGTCAGATTTCTGAAATGTGCCTTAATGTTGGAGTAGTTATGATCAGAATGTGGCCTTTGAATGGGGTCTTTTGGATTAGAAGCTTTGTGGTGCTTTAGCTCTTATATACCAAGCTAAATGACACCATTCTGAAAGAAATGATGTGATAGCTTTTATTATAGTTTGAACTTGAATTTATGTTTGCAGAATTGATTAAATACCCAGTTTTCATGCACAAGTGATACATGTGAAGCAGCTAAACATTATTATTACATCATATCCTCTTTGTAATCAATGCAAATCAATTAAAATGATGTATTCAGTTAATTGTAACTCTTCCGCATATTTTTAAAATGATAAAATATTAAAGAATTCTATTTAAAGAATGCTTAATTTGAGGTTTGAAGCTCACTTGAACCTTAAAATCAATCTAAACAGTGATAAAAACACCCTAACTTCAAACTATCATAAAATCCTAAATAATTGAGCTTTTTAAATATAATAAAAATGCAAAAATAAAGCTCTCAATCTTATCTTTAATTTTTTCAAATAAAAAAAAGCTGCTGTATATTAAAAAAGAGTATTTATTAGCTTTGAAGTGATCTACTTTATATCATTAGATATAATCATATAATAAAATCTGGATTATACTCTTTTAAATTACTTTTGCTTTAATATTGAGCATATTATACACATTAAAATCTTTCCACCAATAGAAAGATAAGATTCTTAGCATCATTTTGATAGTTTACAGTGTGAAAAAATATTAATTTTTCATTGAGTTATTAATGTTTTAAATATAAAATATGTAATTAGTTACTTTTTCAAAATCGAACGTGTTATGCTGCGACTTGAGCAGCATGTGCATTAGAAAATGGCCTAATCCCTAAAATAATGACCCAGATGTACACCAAAAGTCAACTCACACCATTTTTTGTGAATCAATGTATTTTGGATTGTATTTTGAATTGTTTTGCTTTGCATGTGAGCCCTTTGTTGCTGTATTGACCCATTTTGCCCATTAACGCCAATAAACCCTGTTAACAGAGTGTATATTTTATCCTGAGAGTTGGATTTTGTTTAAATCTGAAATCATTTTGTTAAAATCTGAAGTATTTCTGCTTGTTGTCATAGCTTTTAAAACTACTTTACTGTCTTATAATATATCTAGACATATTACTATTATAATTTTACTATTAATATTTAAATTTTTAATATTTTAATATTACAATAAAATTTAAAATAGAAAATTAAAATAAATATAAAAGTTAAATTGCAAGGGAAGATAATTTATTAAGGAGGTGCAAGTTGCAAAGGGAATGTGATTATTCTGGGGAATTATACCCCAAAATCAAATTTTCTGCTAATGTGTCTAATTGGATCTACATACTCTTCTGTACGTGGTGGACAACCCTGGATGCAATTGCTAGAGGGGGGGGCACCCTGTACCCCAGTGGTTGTTGATTGTTTGATAAAAGGCAGGTGGGTGAGTGAATTGACTAGTAGGTTTTTTGGGAGGCACATAGTACCCATACAACAATGACAATGCAAAGAAGTTGTACAGGACATGCTCAACTGTCCTATACCCCCCCAGTGTCTTCTGGTGTTCTAGTGCTAATTGGTATATGTCAAGTTGTATTGGTACATCCTCCAACTTTTTAACATTTGTTTTTAATATGCAATGTAATAGGATTCCTAGGTATATTGCAATGTGAATCCTTTGAGAGGTATATTTTTCAGAAAACATGCATAATTTTTTATATACTTGAGTTAATCAGTTGATGTAAGACATTTGTGTGAGAGAGGGGGGCTAAACTAACTAAGTTTGGCTCCCATCTTGGGGAAAAACTCCACCAGGACACCATCCAGTGAAGAGCTGGGATGGTTGCTTGAAGTGGTGTCCACAAGGAGGACGCAGCAGATAGATGGGGAAAGTAGGAGTTCAAACCCATCATAATCATCCTGCTGAGCAACCAGGGGGTGCACTTGGGGGTAGACTCTGGAACAACCTTTTCTCCTCCTGGGACCAGTACAACTGGGACCTCAGAGGAGAGGTGCAATGGGGGAGGCGGGCCTGGTGACACTGAGGGAGATAGATTAGGGGTCACAAGCTCAAGGTCATCACAGGTGAGGCTTCTTACAACATTCTCACTAGTGACGAGGATATCTTGAGCTTGCCTAGTGAGGTCACCAAACACATGTAGGAATTGATCAGGGTTAGCACCCACTTGATGGAATAAATGTGAGATGCGCCCCAAAGGTCAGGGGTGGTGCACCATATCATCACCAAGGCTGGTGCCAGGGTGAACACGACAAACTTGGCAAAAGGCACCAACATTTTTCTTGAATCAAATGCAGAGACTAGCAAGAAAGAATTGTACCTCTGACTTTTCTGTTTTTTCATAATCAAAGGAAGTAACCAGAAAGGCACCAGAGACAAGCAAGAAGATCTCAAACAATAAGCTGCACTAAAAGAACGGCAGCCATGAGGAAAGGGACTTTGAAGGCGGAGTTCAAGGCTTTTAAAGTGTATACAAAGTGAAAAATAAATCAAAAGCAAAAAGAAAACAAAACTTCAAATAGATAATTATATAGAATGAATCACTAATCTTTAAGTTCAAGTGGCTAATTTTCAAAGCAAAAGCAAAAAGCTTTAACATAGACCCTAACAACGTATAAGAGGCTCCAAGAAGACACAGAGGGTGCCAGGAGCAAAGGGAAAAGGTAAGGAAAGTTAAACTTTTACTAATAATCTTAGAGAATTGAGGGGCCAAAGAGAGGGCCCAGAAAACCAAAAATTCAAAAGAGAAAGTCTAAAACTTTATTTTGTAAAATGAGCAAGCAGGGGACCAAAAGTCCCATGTCTTGCTTAAAGGAAAGCCATTCTGAATCTTAAAGTCACCTGACCCAAGGTTCAGATCTGATTGGTTCCAAGAGAAATTTTGCAGGGAGAATCCAATGGGTTGGGAGGGTTTCCAACAATTTCTGACTTCAAATCTGATTGGCAGGCATCAAAGGATTGTTCCAGGGCAGCATTCAATCCAGTTGGATTGGAATTTGAGGATTCAACAATAGTGCAACCTGATTGTTTAGATTTGATTAATTTCAAATGTGGACCGGCCCAAGCCAAAAAATAATCCAAATTAATCAGATATTCCTCCCACATGGGGACAGAGTATGAAGCCCCTGTATTTACCACTTGGGAAGGATATACCAACACAAATCTCTCATCAATTGTGTGGGCTAAATCCTCAAGAGAATTAAGGGGCTTGGCTGGCTTCTGAGCAGATTTTTTTGTGTGGCGCGGCAAGATTGTCCTATCCAGGGCTAAAGGGGGGAGTGACTTTACGTTTTCCTTTCCTTTTTCCTGTGGATTAATGCCCCCTTGAGGAAAAGTGGTTACCAAGAAGTTCTTGTGAGCCTTGGGGATCTTAAGAGCCAGGAGGGACTTGGGAGAACCCAATTCCTTGGGGTTGTTGTGGTGGAACTCCTGGACCAGGTCCCAACAGTTGCTGCAATTGGAGGAGCTTACCAAGCTATTGTTGTAGGAGGGATAGCCCTTCCATTTGACACAATACTGTAGGGATTTCCTGATCTGACAGGATGCCACTATTGCCTCCACCTTGTATTCTGGGAAGCTGTTGACCACAATGGGCTCTGGGGTGTCAGGGACTGGGCCCTCAAAAGGGGAGAGTTGGCAGGCATTGAAAGTGTTGTAGAAGTGATAAGAGGGTGGGAGGTCCAACATGTATGTTCTGTTACATTTGTTTTCCAACACCTTGAACGGACCCAGGTGCTTTGGAGCAAACTTGCATGGAGGTTCTTTCATACAGTTTTTGGCGGAGTCCAGTATGACAAGAGAGCCTACTGGGTAGTCTGGGGCCAGGCGGCAGTTCTTATCAGCTGCCTTATTGTAAGACTCTATGGATTTGGCCAGTGTCTTTTTTACTTTGGCGTGAGTGGCTTTTAGGTGGGCTGCCATATCTGCCGCGGCTGGAACGTGGGATTATAGAGACAGGCTGATAGAGAATTCAGAGGAGAAGCCTAGAGTTGCCTGAAAGGGGGATGTTGTAACTGTGCTGTTTTATTAGAGTTACAAGGAGAAAAATATTTAGAAGCTAGATAATAATCTTTATTGAGAGATAGTGATTATATAGTTATTGTGAATCAAGGATAACAGGAACATGATTGTGTTGATCATATGGCTGGATGGTGAAGGGGGTGGCTTGATCCTGATAATGAGTCAAGCGCCAAAACAAGTTATCCACCATGAGGGATCATCATTTGTTCATGTTTTTAGATTTGGCAATTTGAGTTGACTTCCTAGTCTGGATTCAAGTGGCTGGGTAATCAGATTGTGAGTCACAAACCCGCTTGCTCAGAACCTTGCTGACAGGTTGACCCTGCTGTTTTGACACCCCCCCCAACTGAAGGTTGGCCTCCTCTGGGGGTAGGTTGTCAGGGAGGTTGTCAGGAGCCTGGGCGCCATATTGTACTAATTGTTGTTCTGTGGCAGGCAGGGTGGTTTCTTGTTGTTTTTGTCTTGCTTTGCAGGGTCTCAGTCAATCATGGTATAGGGTCTTGTCTTGTTTGAGCTTCCTGATTCCTTGCACAAGGTAAGTGTTATTGTTGTTTACCTTTAGAATGATTGCTGGGCCTACTTTCTTAGGTTGTAGTTTGCTCTTATCAACATTCATGACCCAAACTTTGTCCCCAACTCCATGTCTATCTTGGATGGGGACAAAGTTTTTTTGCAGACATTCATTTTCCTTTTCTGTTTGCTTGCTGCTGGCCTCTATAACTTGAGGGTCTGAGTGCAGGGGGACCTAACTTGGGATTTCCAGTTTGGGTCCTGTTAATGCTTGAATGATATTTGGCTGTGTGCTGTATACCATCTCAAAAGGGCTTTTTCTGGTGGATCTGTTCACTTGGGTTTAGCACACAAGTAGTGCAGTCAATAGCTGCTTAAACCAGTCTTCAGGTCTCCTAGCGGTGAGTTTGGCTAAGGCTTGCATGAGGCTGCCATTAAGCTGCTCTATACATACATTGGCCTGTGGGTGGTATGGTGTTGCCACGGTATGTTTGACCCCATTTTTAGTAAGGTATATGTTGGTGTTTTTGGAGGTTAATTCTTTCCCTCTATTGGTTATCAGGAGTTCTAGCTTTCTGAACTTGCTGATTATCTTTTTTCCAATGAATTATTGTACGTCATTGCCAGTGTGTGCCTTTACTGCTTGGGCTACTGGCCATCTTGTAACAAAGTCTATGGCGGTGATGATGTATTTCTTATCATTGTGTTTCCCTGGCATGGGGCCAACAACGTCAAGGGCCCACACCTTGAAGGGTAGTTGTGTGTGGATGTGTAGTACTGACTTTGGAGGGGCTTTGCTTCTGGCAAATTTTTGCATACCTCACATTGGTCTAGGACTTCCTGAACGTCATTATATAGGGTTGGCCACCAGGCCTTGTGCTTAAGTAACTCATATAGGTTTTGACTCTTGGTGTATCAAAGGTCTCTGTGATATTGTAGGATGGTGTCTACTTGTTGGTGCTTGGGGATATAAGGGATGGTAGTACTGTCAGACATTTTTCTGTGCAGGGTCCTGTACACGTCAGCAAATAGGTGTTTGTTTTTGATGACTGTTTCCTTTGTTATGTTGGTTGTACCAGGGGGGAAACCCTTGTCCTTTGTTTGTAGTACCAAGAGAAGCCAGTCTGGGTTGAGTCCATTTTCCCTCTTGTGGCACAGACATATAAGCGTGAGAGGGTGTCTGCCATGGCAGGCTCAGGACCAGGTTTTTACTGTATGAGCATATTGAATCTCTCCAAGAGCTCCATCCAGCGGGCTTGGTGGCAAGATAGATTTGCTTAGGTTTTGAAATATATGAGCAACTTGTGTTTGGTTAATGCCGTGAATTCTTCTTGCCGTTCTAGATAACAATGCCATTTGACTAGACAGTGTACAGTGGCCAGCAGTTCCTTGTTGTGGATAGGGTATTGACACTTGTCATCTGTCAATTTTTGTGATTCATAAGCTATGGGCAGGAAGTTGACATCATTATTTTTTATTTGTAGTACTCCCCCAATGGATGCATCTGAGGTGTTGGTTTCCATTTGGTATTCCCTGTCATGTTTGGGGTGTTGCAGGATAGGAGCTGTTGTGAGCTTCTCCCTGAGGTGTCTAAAACAGAGGTCACATTGGGGGGTCCATACAAAATTGGATTTGGTGCCTGTTATGGCAGACAAGGGGGCAGTCAAAATGCCACAGTCAGGTATGAAGCAGCTTACATAGGCCACCATTCCCAAGAAGGTGCGGAGTTCCAACTTATCCTTGGGTGGTGGCATCTTGCAGATGGCCTGTATCTTTTGACTGTTGGGTTTGATGCCGTCCTTTGAGACTATGTGTCCCAGGAAGGGTAGTTGCTTGCAGAAGAACTGGAACTTGGAGGGCTTGGCCAACAGTTTGTGTTGTGCCAAGGTAGCAAAGAATGCCTTGAGGTCTTTGTGGTGTTTTTCCACCAAGGAGCTGTAGACAATGATGTTGTCTAGGTAGACTAGGGCATGCTTGCCTATGTGTGGTGCAAATACTTTGTTCATGAAGGTCACAAAGGTGGACGGGGCGTTTGTCATGCCAAAGTTGAGCACCACATATTTGTATGAGCCATATTTAGTGCAGAAGACTGTTTTGGGGATTTCTTCCTCCTTAATACAAATCTGGTTGTAGCCTGCGGTCAGATCAATCTTGGAGAAGACTGTGGCTCCTCTCAAGGCGTCAAAGAGATTGTCAATCAGTGGTAGTGGATAACAATTAATGATGGTAACTTTGTTTAGGAATCAGTAGTCTGTGACCAGACGTAAGGTACTGTCCTTCTTGGCCACAAAGAATATGCTGGCCCCAAAAGGAGACTGTGAGGAGTGGATAAGTCCTTTCTCCAACACTTCCTTGAGGTAGGCGCGTAGGGTGTTGTCTTTGTTCAAGGTCAACCTGTAGATAGGACGCGCTTTGAGTACAGCCCCTTTGAGTTGGATGGAGTGTTGAATGTGCTTCTCTAGGGGTAACCCAGGTAGAACTTTCTTTGAAGATTTCTGGATGGCGGGTCACAATTTTGCAATCCTGAGGTGTGGAGGTATCCTGGTGGTCCTTGAAGTGTATGATCTTGTACTGACAGGAGTCCCAGTCAATTGCCTTCAGGTTTTCCTTTTTGTCCAGGGTCTCTGTGATGCGCACAAAGACGTGGTCACATAGGAGTAGATCCACTGAGTCAGGGTAGATCTGGTGATTGACACCTTCACGCTCAATGGTCAACACTGAGGTTGCCCAGTATATGTGAGGATTGTTCTTTTGTAACCAATCCAACCCCAGTACAATGCCAAACTTTGGAAAGTTGATGACAGGGCCTTGAATGGTGGAGTGTAGGTTCTTGAGCATGACAGAGAAGGGGGCAGTTTTCCTTGTCACAGCAATGTGATGTTAATCAACTAAAACCATGTTTTTAATCTGCAAAGGATTAGTGGCTAGCTTGAAATTGTCCACAAAGCTGCTGTTGAGTAGGGTTTGATCTGCTCCTGAGTCCAGGAGTTCCAAGCCTGTGTAACTGCAAAAACAGAAAGGATAGGACATCAGTTTATTGGGATGTCTGGCAATGGTGTACAGTATCAGGAACTCTGAGGATACTTGGATCATTGGGCATTGGTCCACATCCTAGGGTTGGTACTCATCATTGGGCAAGTCAGGAGCTGTGTGGGGAGATCTTGACTTGCTTAATGCTCTCCCCAGGCTTTTCCCTCATCTTGATTGCCTTGCGTTGCGGTGATACAGAAATGAGTACAATTTGACTGGCCATTGTTTCCATTCCCATGTCCATTTGAGCTTGTGGTTTTATGGTTGGTGTTATTTCTGTTGTTTCCAGGGGGTGGTCAAGTGGAGCGCCTGCCTGGTGAGAATCCTTAGGTCTCTCTTGTTTTTCAGTTTGTGCCTTATGGAGGGTGTTGGATTTTTGTTCCACTTTCTCTGCTTTGCGGTACAGGCTTTGTAGGTTGGTCACTTGGTCCAGGTTCATGTGTCTCATTACATGCAACTTAAGGACGTCCTAGTACATGAGGTGTGTAGCTGGGGTGTCAAAAGCCATGTCAGATGGTACGCAAAGTTGGAGTTCCTCATAGGCGCAGGTGAGTTTCTTCACAGTGCTTGTCTGGGTGAGGTTCTTTACTTGGCGTATGATCATGAGCACCGTGTCTTTAAGCACAAACCTTGTCAAGAAGTCTTGCTTAAAGGTATCCCAGCTCTTGTTGGTGAGTTCATTGTGCCACTTGTCACACCAGGTACCAGCGTTGTGGGTCAGTCAGATGAAGATTTCTGCAATCCAAAATTTCTGTGGGCATTCCATCTGGGCCAGTTTTCTCTGGGCAGACTGGATCCATGTGGCAGTGTTGTTGTTGTTGCCCCTAGCAAACAGTTCCAAGGCAGCGCTTTGCAGTCTTTGGGCTACGTAGGCGGGCATGGTGTTTTGTTGGTTGGTTGGTTGCAGAATAGAGGAGGAAGCCTGAAATAAACCTTGTGCAGACATGACGTTGAAGGCAGGTAGTGGAATCACTGTGTTCTGGTACAGGACAAAGCCATCAGGTATCTCAGTACCAGGAGTGTATGGGGTCCAGTCCAGCAGGAGGCCAGACATAATTCTGTCAATGATTTGTTGGCCACGGCAAGTGCAGGCAACAGGCAAAATTTACAAGATAAGGTAGGATGGAGAACCTACCTGTGCTAAAAATGTTGTAACTGTGCTGTTTTAGCAGAGTTACAAGGGGAAAAATATTTAGAAGCTAGATAATAATCTTTATTGAGAAATAGTGATTATATAGTTATTGTGAATCAAGAATAACAGGAACATGATTGTGTTAATCACACAGCTGGATGGTGAAGGGGGTGGCTTGATCCTGGTAAGGAATCAAGTGCCAAAACGAGGTATCCACCATAAAGGATTATCATCTGTTCATGTTTTTGGATTTGGAAGTTCAATTTGACTTCCTAGTCTGGCTTTGAGTGGCCAGATAATTGGATTGCGGGTCACAAACCTGCTTGCTTGGAACCTTGCTGGCGGGTTGAGCCTGCTGTTTTGACAGGGACACAACAGTGGAGGAATTCACTGTGTTATTGTAGGCAAACTGTGCCAAGGGAAGATCCTCTGACCAAGAGTCCATGGTGGCATTAGCATAGCAACGCAAGTGCTGTTCCATAGTCTGATTCACTCTCTCAGTCTGGCCATCTGACTGAGAGTGATAAGACGTGGAGCAGCAGGGCTTGATGTTTAGAATGGCTAGCAAGAATTCCCAGAACACAGAGGTGAACTGAGGTCCCCAATCACTCACAATCTCCTGGGGCAAGCCAAAGTTAGTGAAGATATGTTTCACAAACAACTTAGCCATCCCTACTTAGTTCAGAGTGGTTAAACATGGGATGAACACCAAATACTTAGTGAATCTGTCAACTACCACCATGATGGAGTCAAAGCCACCAGATAAGGAGAGCTCCACTAAAAAATCTACCAATATAGAAGACCAAGGGCCCTTTGCCTGCCAAAGGGGGTAGAGAAGACTGTTGCCTGAGAATCTGGTTTTGAGCGCGCACAGGTGACACACTGCTTAACCCAAGGGCCAATGGCCTTAGTGATCTCAACCCAGCTGTAGGTACGCCTGATGAGCTCCAGGAGTTTCTTTGTGCCTGGATGCTCAAACAGGGGGGATCATGATGCTCTGTTATGGCACGCGCACGCAAGCTCCTAGGGACCCAAATTTGCTTGTTTTGGTAAACTATACTCTCCTTTAGGGTGTATGCGCCTTCCTTTGGGTGCTCAGGAGTGAGCTTGGAGAGAAGGACCATGCTGTCTGGAGAAGAGTGTTGTGCCAAAAGTATGTCATGGAGAAGAGTTCCCAGGAGTGCAAGCAGAATGTCATTTTGGGAAGGCTCAAGGGAGCAGAGGGAAAAGGTAAGGAAAGTTAAACTTTTACTAATAATCTTATATAATTGAGGGGCCAGAGAGAGGGCCCAGAAAAACCAAAAATTCAAATGAGAAAGTCTAAAACTTTATTTTGTAAAATGAGCAAGCAGGGGACCAAAAGTCCCATGTCTTGCTTAAAGGAAAGCCATTCTGAATCTTAAAGTCACCTGACCCAAGGTTCAGATCTGATTGGTTCCAAGAGAAATTTTGCAGGGAGAATCCAATGGGTTGGGAGGGTTTCCAACAATTTCTGACTTCAAATCTGATTGGCAGGCATCAAAGGAGTGTTCCAGGGCAGCATTCAATCCAGTTGGATTGGAATTTGAGGATTCAACAATAGTGCAACCTGATTGTTTAGATTTGATTAATTTCAAATGTGGACCGGCCCAAGCCAAAAAATAATCCAAATTAATCAGATATTCCTCCCACATGGGGACAGAGTATGAAGCCCCTGTATTTACCACTTGGGAAGGGTATACCAACACAAATCTCTCATCAATTGTGTGGGCCAAATCCTCAAGAGACTTAAAGGGTTGGCCAGCTTCTGAGCAGATTTTTTGTGTGGCGCAGGAAGATTGTCCTATCCAGGGCTAAAGGGGGGAGTGACTTTACAGTTTGGCTGAACTTGAATATGGTTCCAGAGGGTTCCTGACTTGTATCTGCCCCCCATGCCTTGGCAAACAAAATAAATAAAGGTTTAAACGTTTTCAAAAGGACTGTGTCCCCAACTTTATTTGATAATGTTTTGAACACTTTGTTGAAAATTTGGTTTTAAGATATTCAGTTCCTATTTGAAAGTCAGTTTTTATTAGATTTTTTAATATTCATTTATGTTTGAAAAGGGAAATTGTTGAATACTTTCATAAATGTATTCATTAAAGTTTATCTTGATGTCAGGATTGATAATTTTCCCCCCTGGAAACCTGGGCCCAAGAGTGGGATTCAAACCCTGACCCTGGATTTCTGCGGGCCGCCAATCCTGTGGACCAAGGGCCCGCCCGCCTGCGTTTTCCTGAGACCGAGCCTCCGCAAGCTGAAGCCCCTACTAAGTCCTGAAGTCAGAATACCAGTGCAGGTTTGAATATGGTGGCGCCCAAGGAGGATTTTCTTGAATTTCCTAATGAAGGTAGAGAAAGTTCCTCTGTGAACTTTATGAACTTGAAGTCCTCTTGGGTGACCAATCAAATTCAATTGTCAAAGAAAAACACAGGCTTTAGGCCCAACCCTGTGACCACAGCCCAAAATCAAGAAAATTGAGTGATTAATTTGGACATTCCAACCAATGAGGGAACACCCAGCAGAGGTGCCATTTCCCTGCTCCTGCACCCAGGCCCCCTGGCCACCCGCCCGCATTTTTCCCAATATTTTCATGAAGCCCTTATGGAAAATACTAAGTTTAGAGGCAGGATGCTATATAGGCCTATCAATTCCGTGCTAAAACTTTATTATCATTTTTGAATAAAGTTTATGTTATTTTGGCTTACCCAGCTACTTCCTTATTTTGTATTTGCCATCTATCAGTTCAATACAAGATCTCCTGGCCCTCCTGCCCCTCTGTCCGCAGATTTCTATCCTCCAGGTGTTCCCTTTGGCCCTGTTCACTTCACAGATTACTTTTTGAAGCCTGAATACAAGGACTACACCCCAGAGAAAATAATTGAACTAGATCCTTTGTCCTGCATACAATCTGCAGTTAGATACAACTGTCAAGGCCTGTGGATATTCTTAACACCAAAATTGTTTAGAGGGAAGTTCAACTACCTTCCTGCTTACACCCTCTGCATGGAACTTCCTGTGACCCCCAAGCCTATCCTCACCTCCTCACCTGACCTCCCAACTGACCACACTGGCAAGCTATTTGGGATTGTTTACATCACCCTCACATGGGTGATTGACACCATAATCCTGGCTGCTGGCCTGTGGTCCTGGGTGGGGAAGTTCTTCTCCTACCTTTTAAAGTTAGCTCCTCTCTTTTGGTGGGCTTTACCCGCAAAAATCCTGACCCAAATTACCCCAAAAAAACAGGCCAACCGCCCAAGACTGGATCCCTGACACTTGATATCCCCGCAAATTTCAGTCATCCCTTTGAAATTGATATTTGCTCCTATTTCATATGCTTCTCTAATCCACAGCAAGTACCCCACAGGTGGTAAATATTCCTTGGTTTTTGCTTCAATATTTGCAAAATTATTCATGTTCATTTGAATTATTTTTATTTATTTCATTTTTATTTATTTGCTTTACAGGAGCTACCAGTGATTAGTAACCCCCGTAAAACCAACTGGGTGTAAAGGCTGCCACTTCAGCAACCTTGTCCCCATTTCCAGTTATAACTAAAGTCAATATAAGTAAAACATAAAAAAACTTACTGATTGTTTCCCCTGTGGCCCCCTCAGCCACAGGCGCTCCTCCAGAAAACTTCATGAGCATTGGCTGCTCTTCATTTGATTTTCTGGGATTTATCTTTCTTATTTTTTGTGCTACTTGTACTTCCCCTTGATCTTCATTTGATAAATTTTCATTATTTCTTGTGGCGCTTCTGCTCCTTGATTCTGCTTTGTTTTCATCTGTTTTCATTTGATTAGTTTCCTCTTCATTGGTGTTTATTTCCTATGATATTTCAGTTCCTTCAATAAGTTTGTTTTCTTGTTGTTTTCTTTGGCCCCTTGCCAGAGCTCCCACAAATTATAGGCTGTGTCATTGAACTTCAGACTTGATAAGATTATTCCCTGTAGATTGAGAACACTTCTTTATTATTTTCATCTATAATATTTACTAGTTTATCCAGAGCATCTTCCTTTGGCTGGATCAATGGCTGGCCCTGTTACTTTCAGGAATATTCCTGACACTTATAGTTGTGTAATCAATAAACTGTCACCTGCCGCCAACGTGAAGGCGCCCGCCGCCACCAAGCAGACATCTGCTGCCATAAAATAGATACACACTGCCACCATGCAGAAGCCCGCCACAACCAAGCGGTCACCTGCTGTCAACATGCAGGCACCCGCCGTCACCAAGAAGACGTCTGCCACCAATGTGCAGACATCTGCCGCCATAAAATAGATACACACTGCCACCATGCAGAAGCCCGCCACAACCAAGCAGTCACCTGCTGTCAACATGCAGGCACCTGCCGCCACCAAGAAGACGTCCACTGCCACCGCGCGGGCCCCTGCCATCACCAAGCATATACATGCTGCCGCCATGTGGATGCCTATCACAACCAAGCTGTTGTCTGCTATCAACGCGCAGGCGCCTGCTGCCACCAATCAGATATCCACTGCCACCGCGCGGGCCCCTGCCGCCACCACACAGAATCCTGTCACAACCAAGCCGTTGCCCGCTTTCAACTTGAAGGCACCTGCTGCCACCAAGAAGTTGTCCACCACCACCGCACGGGCCCCTGCTGCCACCATGCAGAAGCCTTTCACAATCAAGCTGTCACTTGCCATCAACGTGCAGGCACCTGCCACTGCTAAGCAGATACACACCACCACCACACAGAAGCCCGCCAACACGCAGACGCTCACTGCCATTAATCAGATGCCCACCACTCTTGCCAGCCCCACCTGCAAGCCATCCTCAAACCAGGCACCCATGGGTCAGCCTGCCACCTGCCAGCCTTTGCCCTTCCATGCCAGCAGGCCAGTCTCCATCCACTCCTTTGGGAAATAGCCAGATCGGGAAATCAGGAAAGGCAATTTCCCCAAAGCCAAACTTGGGAGGAACTGCTGCCCAACTTGGGAGCCTACCAAATGGGGAATAGACCAATAGGATATCCAACAATGGAAATCATGCACCAAATTAAGTAAATGAATTTGGATGCATGAAGAAGACCAAACTTGCACCATGCCAATGCAAACTTAGATCCAGCCAAACCTTCTCAATTGCCAGCCACCCAAGCCAATCCAGAAAAGGGAATAACAGATGCAACTCAGACTCTTGGTTCCCCAATGCTATGCCTTCTAATAATAATGCCTTACAGGTCCACTAGTATAAATAAAGACAGACCCCTCAATGATAGTTTGTGCTATCATTGAGTGAATATCCTCCTCAATATTATCACATTAATCAATCCTTTACCCAGGCTAAGCAAGTAACCTTACTAAACCCATTACCCCTCCCCAAGTCAGAAGATGAACTACATCATCTTCACAGCTTTCTTGACAGCTTACCTTGGGATAGGGGGCCAGAAGCCAACCAATGCTCAGTTTGGTCCTGAACCACAAGGACCAAAAGGGATATTGTACAATGAGCCAACTTGTCTCAAATCAATGGTTTTGAACCCGTGGACACCTCTGGCGTCATCTCACCCAACTCCTACCTTGGCTACTTATGTGATCTCTGCAGCCACGCTACTTTAACTTGCTGTCAGTCTTAGACAATGCAACATCCTTGCCAAAGCCTTCCGTCAGGCAGTAAACTTCTATCCAATTGTCTACACCTTGAATGGCTTTGAGCCACCTAACCTGCCATCTTATGTTACTAAAGTTTTACCCTCAATACTTGGGTATTACAGTTACCCAGCTTTTCTGTTACTATTTCCCTGATAATTTTTTCTATTTCAACAATCTTTTGCAGGTGTGCTTCTAATTCATTTGTCAATTTATAGATATTTTACATTTTGTTTAAATTCCATCAAAAAACTGGTTTTTATAGTACTACCTTCAACTCATGAATATTTTTCATTATCAATAATAAATTAAGCACCACAAATGTAAATGCTATATTAGAATATTGCAGGTATTCTTTAAATCCTGATATTTAGATATTATGTGCATAACTCAATGCATTTTGCATAATAAAATTCATTATAAATGTGGCTTTTTTATTGTATTTTATATAAATGAACTGTGTTTATATTAGAGATTCATTAACTCTTAGTAAAAATATTGATACATAGTGCATTTATGTAAATTACAATGAAAAAAGCCATATTTATAATGAATTTTATTATGCAAAATGCATTGAGTTATGCACATAATATCTAGATATCAGGATTTAACGCATACCTGCAATATTCTAATATAGCATTTACATTTGTGGCGCTTAATTTATTATTGATAATCAAAAATATTCATGCAAATAATTATGTTACCACATCAAATTTACAAGATTGTATTAATTATGGGGAATGTCAATAATGTAAAAATAATATATTATTAATTATAAATTGGAAGATTTAATATCAACTTTAATAATTTGTCACAAAGAAAAGTTTTATTTTACTCATCAAAGGACAGGAAGGGGGGAATGGGCAGAATTTACATTGCCATTGTCTGCGCCTGTGAAAGAGATAGCACCAGAGGTAGTGAGGAGGGAATATGTGTTGGCTTGGGAGTCAGGGTTGGAAGGCTGGTGGCTTGGCCTTGATGGGGAAGTTAGAGAGGCATGACATGTTGACTGGGAAGAAGCAGCAAGAGCCACCTGCTTTAATAGCTCTAATTCTTCTCTTGTCATATATGTGGGCTTGAAAAAACAAATGGATGAGCGTGGGGGAGGTGGGGGTTGTTTCTGGACCTATCACTATCACTTTCATAGAAGATAATGATATTATATAAGTCTTGGACAAATATGGGAGGAAAAAGCTCAATCCCTTTATCAATTCAAGTGCACAGTTCATTGTATGTGGCAGGCTTTAAGCGCCTGAGAGCAGAACCAAAATTATAGGACATACATCTACAAGATACATATCAGTGTGGTTGGTGGGATAGGACCAACAGGTATGTCCCACAGCTCTTATTTCTTGGGTTGCCCATTCCCGCTGCTCTATCTCTGTACTCAGTACAACTGTGTACACAGCGTTTTGTGTGACCCACTCCTCCAGCACAGCCTTGAGCTCTGTCTGGTAGGCATACCCATCTGCGGTGTTTGATATTGTGGAGTAGTGAGTGACGCCCAATGGGGAAACTGCCAACAAAACCCTGACAAAACAATACAAGATTGGTCTGCGCTTGAATACGTCAGACTGGATGTGCTTTTCT
This sequence comes from Entomophthora muscae, assembly GCA_014839935.2. Classification (NCBI taxonomy): domain Eukaryota; kingdom Fungi; phylum Entomophthoromycota; class Entomophthoromycetes; order Entomophthorales; family Entomophthoraceae; genus Entomophthora; species Entomophthora muscae. The sequence goes on from QTSX02006622.1 coordinate 110,209, forward strand.
CCAAAGTCTTGAATACTTGCCAAAATCTTGACATATGACAGGAAGATTACATCATTACAAGCCCTCATTGCCCTTCCTTTTATAAAATTAATAATGGTTGAATTATATGGGTCAGTATCCATCAAACTGGGGCCAGTGAGAACTTGATTGGACAAGATTTTAGCAGCAACCACAACTCTGTACATCCACATATTGACTGTTCTTTTATTTGTGAAAATGCCATGGAGTCCCAGTTGGAGACAAATCTGAACCAAGGGCATCTGCGGGTCACGTTCCATGATGGCCATCATGAGGGGATGGGCTTTTTTGCTATCAGTTGATGTACAAGCTCCAGTTGGAGTCTTCTTGGGAGGGGGGCACAATTGGTGTGGGCTTGCAGTCACAGTGGACTTTGCAACCCCCATCACAGCTGCAATTTCCCCAAGGGGCATAAGCATTCCTTGCTTTTCAACCATTTTGAGAACAATTTCTGGGGTGATCAATTTTTGTCTGCATCTTGAAGGCTGGTTGGCTGGAGGAGGGATGTGTCCATCTTGGGAGCTGGATGTTGCCATCTAATTGGCTGTTTCTGGATTCTGGGTTCCCTGGGTGATCACTTGGCTCAATTGATCAATTACAAATGCTAGTGTTGAAACCATAAATTCAGAACCTAAACGTAAAAATGCAGGATTTTCAAATTGTTGGTCCAAATTTCAAATCACTTTTGTGGGCAACTCAGCTGAGTGAAAAGTAAAATATTAAATAAAATTAATCATTTAATTTGACTTTTTTTGTTTTATTTAAATTGGCAGATTTTCAATCCCTTGAGCAGATAACTCAACTAACTAAAGACAAAACACATAAAGCAAATTTGGGATACATGAATCATAAATGTGGGATTATAATGTACAATTTAAGATTTTCTGTATGTCTAAAAAATGATAGACAACATGGAAAAATTAACAGATCTGAAATTGTGGGATTGTCAAATCCAAGAACCAAATTCCAAATCAAAAATGAGATGAATTTGAAATAGATACAGTCTATGGGCATCTCAAACAGGAAGTCAAAGGATCTAGAGTTGATTTGTGCTAATTCTTTTAGGAATCATAGGCATTCTCAAAAATCACCCTATTCCAGTTTAGGACAGCTAAAATTTCAATTGTAATATTCACCAACTTAACATACTTAACAATAAAATTGACTAAAATATACACTCCTCTTTTTGAGTTTAAAAATTTAATAAAAATTTATTCTGTCTTCTTTCAATAACAACCAAATAACACACTGTTCCCTGACCTTGACAAAATTATGCAGGGATACGCTGGGTCTCTTAACAGTGAAGCCTCTGTCTATGGCCACTCCCAACCCACAGGCCCCTCCGCAAGCACCACCCAGGAGTGTGTTCTTTATCCTGCAACTTCCAACATTGCCCTGTTTGCCCATCATGCACAGGCAGCTGCCAACCCAAATCCTGTATCAAAAATGATATCTGAAACCAGCTATTTGAGCCATGGGGTCACCCAGAGAACCCAGAATCCAGAAACAGCCAGTCAGATAGCATTGATCAGTTCATAAGATGGACATTATTGCTCCCCCAGCTAATCAGCCTGCAAGACGCAGAAGAAAATTAATCACTCCAGAGATTGTTCTCAAAATGGTTGAAAAGCAAGGGATGCTTATGTCCCTTGGGGAAATTGCGGCTGTGATGGGGTTTGCAAAGTCCACTGTGGATGCAACCCTGAAATCCCACTCCAACTGTGGCCCCCCTACCAAGAAGACCCCAACTGGTGCCTGTTCTTCAACTGATAGCAAAAAAGCCCATCCCCTCATGATGGCCATCATGGAACGTGACCCGCAGATGACCTTGGTTCAGATTTGTCTCCAACTGGGACTCCATGGCATTTTCACAAATAAAAGAACAGTCAATATGTGGATGTACAGAGTTGTGGTTGCTGCTAAAATCTTGTCCAATCAAGTTCTCACTGGCCCCAGTTTGATGGATACTGACCCATATAATTCAACCATTATTAATTTTATAAAAGGAAGGGCAATGAGGGCCTGTAATGATGTAATCTTCCTGTCATATGTCAAGATTTTGGCAAGTATTCAAGACTTTGGAGAAAAGCACATCCAGTCTGACGTATTCAAGCGCAGACCAATCTTGTATTGTTTTGTCAGGGTTTTATTGGCAGTTTCCCCATTGGGCGTCACTCACTACTCCACAATATCAAACACCGCAGATGGGTATGCCTACCAGACGGAGCACAAGGCCATGCTGGAGGAGTGGGTCACACAAAATGCTGTGCACACAGTTGTACTGAGTACAGAGATAGAGCAGCAGGAATGAGCAACCCAAGAAATCAGAGCTGTGGGGCATACCTGTTGGTCCTATCCCATCAACCACGCTGATATGTATCTTGTAGATGTATGTCCTATAATTTTGGTTCTGCTCTCAGGCGCTTAAAGTCTGCCACATACAATTAACTGTGCACCTGAATTGATAAGGATTATAAGCTTTTCCTTTCTGTGTTTGTCCAGGACCTATCAGATCTTGTTGTTTTCTATGTAAGTGATAGTGATAAGTCCAGAAAGGACTCCTGCCTCCCCCCACGCCAATCTATCCATTTCACCAAGCCTGCATATGTGACAGACAACAAATTTGAGCAATTGAAGCAATCAGCTCTTGCTGCCCCTTCCCAGTCAACAAACCCTGCCTTTCCAACCCCCCCTGTCACCCCCTCTGCCTTCCAACCCTGACTCCCAAGCCACCACCCATTCCCTTCCCACTATCTCTGATGTCGTCCCTTTCACAGGCGCAGATGAAGGCAATGTTCTTTTCACCCATTCCCTCCCCTACTCATCCTTTTTTGAGTAAAATAAAACTTTTCTTTGTGCCAACTTATAAGAATTGATTTTGTTCTTTCATTTCATAACTAATAATATATTTTTTACATTGTTAGTATTCCCCATATTTAAATAATGTTGTACATTTGATGTGGTAACATATAATTATTTATATGGATATTTTCATCATCATTAATAAATTAAAGACAATAAATGTAAATATTGCATTAGAATATTGCAATTAGACATCAACTCTTGATATTTTGATATTATATACATAACCAATTCATTTTTTTAATAAAATTCATTGGTAACTTGGCCTTTTCCATTATAATTTAATGAAATGGACTGATTTTATATTAGAGAGCCATTAACGCTTAGTACAAATATTGATACATAGTGCATTTTACAGCCTGTATATTTACCTATTGGTAATAATTATGTAAGATTTTTAGTTGGATTTTGTGAGGTAATAATAATGTAATGTGTTAATAAATTACTATTTATTGTCATAAATTGGCTGATTCTCTTTGCTGTGGCAATTGTGCATTTTCTGATATTTACGCACTAGTATCAGAAAATGCACAATTGCCACAGAAAAGAAAATCAGCCAATTAATGACAATAAAAATTAATTTATTAGCACATTACATTATTATTACCACGCAAAATTCAACTAAAAAGCTTACAGAATTATTACCAATAGGTAAATATACAGGCTGTAAAATGCAATATGTACCTATATTTGTACTAAGCGTTAATAGCTCTCTAATATAAACACAATCTGTTTTAATAAATTACAATGAAAAAGGCCAAGTTTACAATGAATTTTATTAATCAAAATACATTGAGTTATGCACATAATATCAAAATATCAAGAGTTGACGTCTAATTGCTATATTCTAATGCAATATTTACATTTATTGTTGTCAGAACTTTTGGTTCTGCTCTCAGACCTGGCGGTCTGATTACAATTTGCTTTATTGAGTATTTGGTATATATGGGACATTAGGTTGATAGATGCTTATATGACAACAAGCGTTACTTGCGGTGTCTGGTATTTTCTTGGTAAGGCAACAGCTAGCAATGTCCAAGGGAGACAACTTCAAGCGGCTTTCTATACAGGCGGCTTGCTAGTTCTTTGAGTACTGAAAATGGTCTTTGAACTTGGATATCTTCTACTGTGAAAAGGTTCTACAGTAGGATATTAGTATAATTGTCTGCCTTCCATTAGTCCAATGGAAGGGCTTTTATAGAGCCAGCGCTCTCTTGCCAGGATCAGATCATCTGGTACATTTAACTCTTGCTTGGTAGTCTTTTCACCCCCAGACTGCCAGCATCAACCCCAAGAGTTAGGCATCCATGCAATGGCATGGGATCACATATCATAGTACCCTGCGCTGGGTACTAATTGCAATAGAGTAATACATAATCTATTAGTGTGCCAGAAGTGGCGGCGCTAATTTATGACTCTATTTTTAGTACATGACACTTTGTTGCTAGGCAACCTTTCTTGAATTGATTTACAATGACACTGGCGGTTTGCTAGTGCAAATTGGGCATGTTCCTTTCAATCCTTGGAGAAACCCATAATATCTAACCCAGCGGTTTGCTAGAGTATTCCAGAATAACTCTAGCTAATTGGGAGCCAGTCATAATTGGGGTCTATTGTATTCTTGGTTGTTCTTGTAATAAGTGATCTGAATCTACTTCATGTAGGCTTCTCAGATCAATTAAGCCTGCTATTAATATTGGAAGCTTCTCTAATAGATGGCTTAACAGGCTGCCAAGGTATCCAAGGTAGAACAAAGTCAGTATAAATTCCTGACATTTCCCCCAACTTGACTTAGTTATACTGTCAAGATAAGAATCAAAAAATCACCATGTCACAACCTTCAAATGCAAGCAATACCTCCTGGGTGACTGATGCACATAGCATCATTGCTGTTATGTTGGTTTCTGATTGGGCCTTATTCCAGGCCATGTCCTATGAGACCAAGAAGGCACATATTTGTGGGCTTTGGGAAAGGTATACCAGTACAATTTTTACTGGTATGGGTCATGAGGAGCCTCCTCATAAGCAGGCGCACCAAGAACCCAAGTCCCTGCCCAACCAGCCAGCCAGCTCAGGATGATCCAACTCGGCGGCGCACGGAGATCCCCTCAGCTAATTTGGAGGAGTGGCCCCTTGATACCTGGGCTTTGGTGCAGGGATCTTTGGCCTTGCAGGCTCCAGTTGGCAACCTGCCAACCATTCAGTTCAAATAGACATGCCTGACTTCAATTGTGTTGTCCTCTTTTCTGGGTACAAATTATGTTGCCAATTTCTCTTTCCTAGTCCTTCAGCAGAGGCCCTGACAAGACCTAAAGGCATGTATAACGTCTTTGAGCTTTGGATTCTTCCTTGTTAACAACAAGGTGTTGGCGGAGCACCTGAGCCACAATTATATATCTGAGCCAACCAACGCAAATTGGAAGGGGGCCAACCACGTCAATGCTGACAATGTGCCAAGCAAATTTGGGCTTGAAAGCCTTGTATTGATGCTTAGGTACAAATGGCTTTTTGTGTTGGCACTCTGCGCAGCAAGTCAGGGTTCCCTTAGTGTTGAACAGCAGAGATTCCCATTTAGTAGTGGAGCTGTAATTGATGTACAGTCTTTTTGAGGCTGCCATGGTCTACAGCCTTATGGGCAGCCATAATTAGGGACAATATTTCAGAGGGGCAAGGGAAAACATACTTATTCCCTTGATGATATTTGTATAGTTTACCATCTTCTACTCTGCAGTCTTTCATCAGCTCCCAGAGAATGGCCTGGATCTCATCAGGCTTGTCTTTGAACTGGCCATTTAACATCTTATCATATAGTATATTGGCATGTGATGATATAATATTAACAGTTGAGAGTCTGGATAGACATTTGGCGTTCTAATGCTTTGCTCCTGGCTGGTGTACTATCTTATATTCAAATGCCTGCAGTTTCAGAGCCCATTGTGCTAAGCAGCCTTCTGGTTCTCGTAGATTCTGAAGCCAACTTAAACTGGCGCGGTCCATAACCACAGTGAAGTGGATTTCATGGAGATACACCCAAAACTGTTTAAAGCATATATTACTTCCAAACATTCAAGTTCTGTCACTGTGTAATTTTGCTCATGAATATTCAAGGAGAAAATGGCATAGGCAACTGGATGTTCTTCTCCATCATTGTCATTCTGGGGCAATACTGCTCCAAGCGCGCTCAGGGAAGTATTGGTGTATACCACAAAAGGCTTGGTAAAGTTGGGATATATAAGCACTGGACTGCCAGACAGGCTGGTTTGTAGTGAGTTGAAAGCAGAAAGGCAGGAAGAGTTCCATGTAAAAGGTACTCCATTTTTAAGCAGATGAAAGAGAGGTTCACCTGTTTGCAAAAAATTTGGAATAAACCTGCAATAATAACATACCATGCCTAGAAACACCTGGATATCCCTTTTGCTCTTGAGAGTCTTCATCTTGGTGATGGCCTCAATCTTGGTGGGTTGTGGCTGTAGTCTTTTGGTGTCAATAATAAAACCTAAGTATTCAAGCTGGTCCTTAAAGAACTGGCACTTCCTAGGTTTTATCTTCAAGTTGGTGTCTGTGAGTTGCTTAAAGACAGCTTCCAAGTGCTCCAAATGATCTGTGAACATCCTAGAGAAGACATTAATATCATCCAGATACACAAGGACGCAGGAAAACTTGAGATCTCCCAGGATGGTATCTATAGCTTGCTGGAACATGGCGGGGTGTTACACAATCCTTGGGGCATTTTTGTCAGTTGGAAGAGGCCTTGTGAAGTGATAATAGCACACTTTTCTTGTTCTTCTGGAGGAAGTTCAACTTGCCAATACCCAGAGATCAGATCCATGGCAGAGAAGAACTTTGCACCTCCCAGGCGGTCTAACACATTGTCAATTCTTGGCAGTGGGTAGGAGTCCTTCTTTGTGATCAGGTTTAGACGTCAGTAGTCTATGACTACTTGATTACTTCCATCCTTCTTTTTTACTATAAGAATGGGCAACACCCAGTGACTCTTTGATGGAACCAACATTCCTCTACCCAGGAGCTGTTGTATTTCCTCATTAACAGTCTCCTTGCTGGCCTTCGATTGTTGAATTGGGCAGAGTCAAATTGGTTTGTTGTCACCAGTGTCACTATGATGGATGATGTCCGCTGCACAGCCCAAGTTAAAGTCATCCTCAGCAAAGATGCACCTGTACTTCTCAAACAGAGCACTTGCTTGTTCCTGTTGCTCTTGATTTAAAGAGGACAGGTTGGCTAGTGGGGTAGTCACGTAGGCACTGGCTTTGACCTGATCAGGTAGCCCCATTTCTGATAGGTCCCCAATACATTTGAAGCCGGTCAATTCCTCAATTGGCAGAAGATGCAAAAATCCTACTATCTGATGTTTCTTCATGTGAATGTTGTGGTCCTGAAGATTAGCAAGTAGGATGTGAACTTCTCCATGTCCTGGTTAATTATATCAGGCGCTACGCAGGGTTTGAACCTTGATATTCCCCAGGGCTGATGTATTTTGCCGTATAAGCCTTCAGGGATTTCCAGGGTCAATCCTGTTGGTACAACATTCTGTGTACCAGACTTTAGAGTGAAGGTTACCAGAGAGCACAGTGGAATACCTTTATGCTCTTTTATCTGGGCTGGCAATTTCTTGCTCTTTCTTCCCTTCTTCTCATATGTTACCGCTACAATCCTGTCTTTGTACGCCAAATTAATTGTCAGTTTCTCTTTGACACTGGCGGCGTCTTTGGTGTAGTCTAGCAGGATAGTCTGCTTCAATATGGTGAAGGACTCATTTTCCATATCAATCTTCACACCATATTTCTTCATGAATGCAGTGCCAATCAAAACGTCATGGTTTTGACTAGGTAGGACAATAGCAGGAGAAAAAACAGCTATAGATCCAAAACGCATTGAAATAGCACTATATGCTCCTTTGGAAGTTGTGGTGTGCAAGCCAGCAGTGCCATAGACTCTAATGTGCGCAATATCAGGAGCCAGTCCTGGTTTTTGGACCAGGCAGGCCAAAACTATATTAATGGGTGCTTCACTGTCAATTATGGCTTTTACTTTCACCTTATTAACAGAAATGTTGGCACATGTACACTTGGAGTAAGTTTCAGAATTAAGATTTAATAGGTGAATACCAAGAGGGGCCAGGGTGTCAAAGTATTGCTTGAGACTATGTCCAATTTCAGGGAAGTTGTTCTCAATAGTTTTGAGCGACATTGCCAGTTGGACGCCTTTAAGGTTAGGAATGTTGCTAGAGATATTTGGACTCTCATTCAAGCAAGTTTCCTGTACTTGCGTGGCATAGGGCTTGGAGACTACCTCAACTGTGTTGGCAGTAGTCTTATGGGGTCTTCCTCTTCCACAGGCAGGGATGACATACAGGTCATCAGCTACCAATTGGTGGACAAGATCTTCTTCAAAATCTTGACTAGGAGCAAAGTATCCGGGGGATCCTATCCTCTGGGCGGCGTTCTTGACAGGGTCCTTGGCGGTTGGAGAAGTTGCAGTGGATATCTTGGCAGGCTCCTCTGGCTTATCTCTGTTGGGTTCTTTTGGAATAGTCAAGGGAATGGTGGGTTCATTATAATTCATTACTGGCCCGCCTTTGCTTTTCCCTTACTCTTCTCCTTGGTATCTACTACTACATTGACCCCAGGAGGTTTACCTTTAGACCAACATTGACTTGCCCAGTGCCCCTTTTTGTTGCACTTTTGACAGGTTATGTTGGAATTATAGGTTTTCACTTATCTAGGGGGTTTTACGGTAGTATCCTTCTCCCCTTCAGGCGGCAGGGCAGATCTGTTGCAATCCTGGTTTCTTCCTCAATTTTCTGACCCATTGCAACTGGCCATTCCTTTGTTGGGGGCGTCAAATTGGGCCCCAAGCCAACCCAGATAACTGGTTATCTTCTGGGTGTTGTTGGCCTGGTCAATCACTATGAACATCACATTGGAGAGTTCTATATACAGCTGAAGAGCTCTACTCATTGTGATGTGGCAGTCCAAGTCAGTAAGTACTCCTGCCCCCAGGAGTAACTGCGCTTTGTGATAAAAAATGGTTGGCAAAATCCTGTACACCCTTATATTTCTTGAAAGAGATATTACTGAATTTGGCCTTCCTTGCTTGCAGTTTGGTTCCACTGCCAAACTCCTCAATCACTGCAATTTTGAATCATCATAAGACCATTCTTCTGCCAGAAGTCAAGGCATGATCACGTCCACACTGGCGTGGTCTAAAGCGTTGATCAGAGCTGTTGCCTTCATGTGGTCTGAAGCTCTACGCATTGAAATTTTGAAGAGGCAAATAAAGGTTTTTATGCTACCCTTTTGGTCAAATGTTGGCAAGTTCAGAGGCTTAAACTTGTGATCAGGGATAATTGTTTCTTCACAAGTTTCCACTACTGGTTTGACGGGGCAAAGACCAGTCAGTGGAGTGAGTGGCAACAACGTGGCAACTCCTATGGGAACTCAATGAGTCTCTCTGCTATCATCTGTACCATGGTCAGAGGTAAAGTCAAAAAATTAAGGGGAAAATGCCTTCTGTTACTTAGGGGAAGAGTTTGGGACAGGGCTCTTCTTATCCTCTTCAGACAAGCTGCCATTGGATAGCACAGCCTGCTTCAGTCTACTGATTCTTGCTGACACATTAGCCTCAAAGTCCTTTCTGGCAGTCTCATTAGATTGCACTTGCTCCAAGAGACTGATATGGTTTCCTTATATAAGCATAGTAGTTAAAGCTAGAAGATCTAAACATTTGCTGTAGGCATCCAGCTTGTGTTCAAGGGCAGCAACCTGGGCGCAGTTGTCTTCCAGGTCCTGGTATAGCTGGTTTGTCAGTGCACAGACGGTCTCTATTGTTTCCCATAAGCTGTGCTTGTTGTTGGTGTATGCTTCATGGTTGAGGCATCAGGTGTTCTGGTCTTGAGTCTGATCCAAGATGGAGGAGCCATCCAAAGAATCTGGCTTCCCCTTCTTCTTGTTCACCTTCTCCACCAGTTTATTCACCCAGGCAATGATCTTGTTCTGGCGCTCCTTGTGGCGGGCGCTATTATCTGAGACCATACTGTGAAGCTTATCCTGTTGATCTGCTATCTCATCCACAGTAGACTGGCAGGCCATAAAGTGTACCTTCTTGGCCAGGTTAACGCTGTGGCAGGTTACGTCTGACGCCCATTGAGGAGTCAGACCATGGGAGTCAAGGATCCCAGCCACCACTTGTACCACCTGGTTATTGAACTGAGAAACTATCTCATCTACACAATAATGTGCAGAAAAGGCATCTTTGTTAATACTACCCACATCCTGTTGTACTGTGTGGAAGCTGGCGTTTAACTGGTGCACCAGGGCAGCGTGGACGTGCTGGATTTTGATCCTGAACCGGCCCATCTCCTCAAGGTCAAGGTTTTGGCGGGCCACCAAGCACTGTACATGCTTGATGACGGGGTGCACAAATTATGACATAAAATCAGTTATTCTGTTAAATCCTTCTCTTTTCATAAGTAGGCCAAGCTGTGTGCTAATGGCCTCTTGATAGCTTCTGAAGGTGACCAAAAGTGCTCAGAGGATCTTGCAGTTGTAGACATGGTGTAATCACTATCCTGCTGTTTATCACCAGTGGACTTATAGCCTTGCATCAAGGCGTCTATAAGTGACCGCACATCCTCAGTGGTGTAATTCCATGGTTTGTGTTGTACCATTGTACCAGTGACGTCTAGATTGATTTTGTCCACTGGCACTTCTGGTACCTGGTAGGGAACAATCTCCAAGAGGAGGGATGCATCCCGTTCTGCATTGCTGGTTTTCATGTAGCCCCCCATACTTATCAAAAAAGCTGGGGTAGTGGGGCAAAGACTAGCCAACAACAGACAGTACAGGTAACTCATTTTGTAAGTGAGCACCACTGTCAGAACTTTTGGTTCTGCTATCAGACCTGGCGGTCTGATTACAATTTGCTTTATTGAGTATTTGGGATATCTGGGTCATTGGGTTGATAGATGCTTGTATGACAACAAGTGTTACTTGTGGTTTCTAGTATTTCCTTGGCAAGGCAACAGCTAGCAATGTCCAAGGGAGACAACTTCAAGCAGCTTTCTATACAGGCAGCTTGCTAGTTTTTTGAGTACTGACAATAGTCTTTGAACTTGGATATCTTCTACTGTGAAAAGGTTCTACAGTAGGATATTGGTATAATTGTCTGCCTTCCATTAGTCCAATGGAAGGGCTTTTATAGAGCCAGTGCTCTCTTGCCAGGATCAGATCATCTGGTGCATCTAACTCTTGCTTGGTAGTCTTTTCACCCCCAGACCACCAGCATCAACCCCCAGAGTTAGGCATCCATTCAATGGCATTTGATCACATATCATAGTACCCTGCACTGGGTACTAATTGCAATAGAGTGATACATAATCTATTAGTGTTCCAGCAGTGGCGGCGCTAATTTATGAATCTATTTTTAGTGCATGACACTGTGTTGCTAGGCAACCTTTCTTGAATTGATTTACAATGGCACTGGCGGTTTGCTAGTGCAAATTGGGCATGTTCCTTTTAATCCTTGGAGAAACCCATAATATCTAACCCAGCGGTTTGCTAGAGTATTACGGAATAACTCTAGCTAATTGGGAGCCAGTCATAATTGGGGTCTATTGTATTCCTGGTTGTTCTTGTAATAAGTGATCTGAATCTACTTCATGTAGGCTTCTCAGATCATTTAATCCTGCTATTAATATTGGAAGCTTCTCTAATAGATGGCTTAACAGGCTGCCAAGGTATCCAAGGCAGAACAAAGTCAGTATAAATTCCTGACAATTGTCTTTAATTTATCAATGATGATGTAAAATATGTATGCATTGAAGGTAGTACTATAAAAACCAGTTTTTGATGGAATTCAAACATAATGTCAAATATTTACACACTTATCAACAAATTAGAGTCAGTCGTGCAAAAGGTTTTTGAGCTTGAATACACATCAGGGAAATTGTGGTAAATCAACTGGGAAATTAGGGAAGGGCCTTGGTCCAGCAAAAGGAAACCGTAAAAAATAGCCTGGGAACAATAGTCAATGAAGAACACAAGGAAATAATTTTAAATCTTCAAAAGGAAATACTCAAGCAGTTAGATTTCAAAAGCAAAAGTTACAACTTGTGGGAATTTTCAAAAACCAATAGAAAGAATACTCAAATAATCAAACTAATTGAAGAAAATGAAATTTCAAAGGAAATCAACACAAATGAAGAGGAAACCAACCAAATGGAAACAGAAAAAAGCAAGGCTCAGTCAAGAAGCAGGAGCACTTCAAGAAATACAGAAATTTTATCAAATGAAAACCAACAAGAAACACAAGTTGCAAGAAATATAAGAAAAATTAAGCCTAAAAAAATTAATGAAGAGCAGCCAACGCTCATGAAATTTTCTGAGGTGGTGCCTGTGGCTGAGGGGGCCACAGGGGAAACAATTAGTAAGTCTTTTTATGTTTTACTTATATTTATTTTAGTCATCACCAGGAATGAGGACAAGGTTGCAAAAGTGGCAGCTTATACGCCAAGTTGGTTTTACGGGGGTTACCAGTCACTGATAGCCCCTGTAAAGCAAATAAATAAAATAATTCAACAGAATATGAATAATTTTTCAAATATTGAAGCTAAAGATAGGGAATATTTACCACCTGTGGGGTGCTTGCCGTGGTTAAGGGACGCATACAAAATAGGATCAAATATCAACTTCAAAGAGATGAATGAAATTTGTGGGGATGTCAAGCTAAACTTCAATGAATATATCTATGAAAGCATTCAACAATTCCTGTTTGCAAACATCAACAAGGATGAAAAAAAAAACTTAAAAACTGACTTTCAAATTGGAACTGAATATTTAAAAACTGAAATTTTTAATGAAGTATTCAAGGCATTGTCAAACAAAGTTTGGGACACAGTCCTCGTGAACACGTTTAAACCTTTATTAATATTGTTTGCCAAGGCATGGGAGGCTGATACAAGTTGGGTGCCCCTGGAACCCTCTTCAAATTCAATCAAGCATCCTATATCAATAGATTAGTTCAAGTCTTCAAAAAATTGTGCATGTTTTCAGAAAAATATACCTTGCAAAGAATTCATGTTGTGGTATACCTGGGAATCCTCCTTCACCGCATATTAAAAACCAACGTCAAAAATTGGAAGATGTACCTATTCAAATTGATATATGCTGCTTAGCACTCAAACGCCAGAAGACACTTTGGGGGTATAGGACAGTTGAGCATGTCATGTACAACTCCTTTGCATTGGCAACGTTGTATGGGTACTACGTGCCCCCTGAAAAAAATCTATTAATCAATTTGCCCACCTGCCTTCCTTTCATCAAACGTTCAACAACCACTGGGGTACAGGGCGCCACCCCTCTAGCAATTGCATCCAGGGTTGTCCACCATGTACAGAAAAGCATGTGGATTCAATTGGATGCTCTAGCCAAAATTTTAATTTTGGGGTATAATTCCCTGGATAGTTGCATTCCCCTTTGCAATTAGCATCCCCTTAATAAATAATTTTCCCTTGCAACTTAAATTTTATTTTTTTAAAAAAAAATATTTTAATAATAAGTATTTTCACTGAAATATGTAATATTAAAATTTTAGTTATTAAAATTTTTAATATATAATATTGCAATATTGAATAAATCACAATTAAATAAAAATAGTTAAATTTCAAATAATTAAACTTTAATAGATAAATTTTAAGATTTATAATTATAATTTTACTTTTAATATTTTAATTTTATTTTAAATTTTAGTAGGTAAATTATAATATTAATATATCTAAATATATTACAAGACATTAGTTATAGTAAGCAAACACGTGAAATAATAAAAATGAGTTAAAAATGTTTTTATTTATTAGCTTGTCAAGTATGGGTTCATTTATTACATATACAAACAACAAGAATTGAATTTATCCGCATTGTGCGGCCTGCTCCACTTATATTCTAAACAAGTGATTGTTTATAACACAAATTACCTTTCCCTTGTAGTATGATTTGATAAATATATTTGATAAATATATTTGATATGCTTGACCTGCGTCCTAAGTACTAATTAGTAAGAGATACATAAAAATCATTAGTGGTCATGTTGTGTGGTTATAGTGGCACTGAAATAATAAGGATCAGATGATGACCTACAAGGTCCAATTTGTGGCTTAAAAAAGCCAAAGTACCAACAAGTATTCACAATTATTCAAATAAAATTAATCTATTTCTATTTTTTTAATTTATTTATTTATTTATTAGTGCAACAGTCAATATAATATTCAGTGAATTATAATAAAAATATATTCCTCATACCTAGTATAATTAATTTTACTTACCTTTTCTACATACTCTTATATTTCTATAATACAATCAAATGTCACGTCATTGTATATAAATAATAATTTTTGAGTCCTAATAAAAACAAAATAAATAAAACCTGGAGCACCCATTTATCTGATTGGCTCAGAGGCCAGGCTTTGGGAAGGAAAAATTCTGAGTGCTTGTAAAAAGCCGCCACCACATCAGGTGGCATTGCAAATTGACTGAACTCAAGGATGTTGAAGAGATCCTCAGTGTGCTGAGGGAGACCTTGCTTCACCTTATTTTTGATCCACCCAAAGACCTCCTCAATTAGTTTAAGAAATATAGAATACAGGGGGAGGAAGAGGAGTCTTGTTGGATAGTCATCCAGGCAGTGGCTGGCCAAATGGCTATTTTTATCAATGGGCAGGAACTCGGACACAACCAGATCCACTTTGTGGATCCTGAAATTATCCAACACAACAATGTTGATTGTACTGCAGTAATTAATCTGGAGATACTCATTGACAGTTTGAAGAAAATCAAGAAATGTCCTGCTATTATGGGAACCCTTGATCATCTGATACTGGTCCAACCTGCAAGGACCAAGAAACGCTACCATGGAATAGGTCTGGGAACAGACAGCTGCATAATGGGCTACACCGTCCTTGGACCCCTTCTTGACCCACCCATGCCTAGACCTGAGTGAGGAGGAAAACAATAATTTGTTGATGTAGAAGAACTGGACATTCCCAGTCTCCTTTAGTGCCAGATATGTCTTGGCATAAATGTGTCAATCCTTGATGGTCTTCTCATTTTTTCTGTTGTATAGCAAACTCTCAGTACTTTCCAGGAGAAGCCCAAATCAACCATTGCTTTATAAACAAGGGTTTTAGAAACAGAAATCCCAAACTCTGTGACAAGCATTGATTGGACAGCAAGTGTGTCCAGGTGGTAATCCTTGGCAACCCACTGCTTGATTGCCTTGAGATGGGTGGGCTGAAGTAGGCTGGGCTGCCGCTTAGCCTTAGCAGATTTTTCAATTTGCCCAGTGTTGCCAATATATCTGGCCATGACACCAAATTGGGACGCAATATCCCAAACCAATATTCCCACGTTCAAGCAGTTGAGGAGAGCTTCACACTCACTATCTGTCAACCAACGCCGGCCCTTAGCAGGTACCACGGCATCCTGGCTAGCAGGCTCAACACAGGGGATGGGGACCTTCATGTAGAAGATGGGATCACGCTTGGTTGCACTGGTGCCGTCAATGGTGGCATAAGACACAGGCACAGATGACTCTTTGGTGATGGCCAATGGCTCATATGAGGTATCAAAAACATGGGGGCAGGAAGTAGCAACTCTTGGATCAAGAGTGCGGGGCCAGGTGACAACTAGGTACACAGTGGAGATGTATGTAGCCTCATTATTACCAATGACCTTTGTGTATGAGACTTTGATTGCAGGCCTTGAGAGCGGCTTCTGTCTTGGATTAAGGCTACTATTCCTGGCTTGAGATGCAGGAGGTGGTTGGCTGGCGCTGACACCTTGGGAGGCCTGTGTGTTGACATGACTCCCCTTGAGTTGGGCTCTGGGTCTGTTCTTGGACCCTCTGGGACGCCCTCATAGACAGGCTGCCCTGCAGGCTGGTGCAGGAGCTGGTTGGGAATGTGATTGACAGTCCATAAAAATGAAATAAAAATATATTTTATATTAAATATGTATTTATTTGGATTTATTGGTTTAGTTGTGGGTAGTTATTTTCTCTTGAGTTAGCCTTGAATAGTACAGTAGTTTAAAAGCTATGACAACAAGCAAAAACAATTCAGATTTAAACAAGATGAACTCAGATTTAAACAAAATTGAAATGAATCCAAATATATTGTAAATCAATATAAATTTGTTTAAAATTAATTTTGTAAAATCTGAATTGTTTTTGCTTGTTGCCATAGCTTTTAAAACTACTGTAACAGAATTTCTATATCTTTGATTTAAAGTGAATAATATTGTATACTTTCTGGGTTTGGATGCTTTTAAAGTTTAATCACTTTTTTGTCTAAACATGGTTATTGAGATTGAATTTTTCATTTGATTTTATCCAGAGTGGAGCTTTTTATTTGGGTTGGTGTTTCCTAGTATGCTTACTGTACATTCAATTTTGATTCCAGTTCCCACAATTAATATTTGAGTTTAATAGTGGCATTCAATAGTAATTTGAAATTTGGTTCATGGATTTGACAATCCTACAATTTCAAAATACATAGTAAACTTAATGAAAATGGTTGATGTATTTGAACACTTCAAAACTGATTCCAGTTAGTTCATTTTGTCCATTGGAAATATGCAGTTTGACTTGAACTTTGCAAAGTGTCTATGAGTTCCCAAATTTTCAAATATTCAAATAAATAACCAAAAAAATCAATTTAATTAAAAAAGGCCATCCCGCAAAAGTGGTTTAAAATTTGGACTAAGGATTTGAAAATCCTGCATTTTTACATTTAGGTTCTGAATTTACAGTACATGATCTGGATTAGCAGCTGCCTGTGTGTGATGTGTAAACAGGGCCATGTTGGAAGACACAGGAGAAAGAACACACTCCTGGGTAGTGCTTGGGGGAGGGGCCTGAGGTTTGGGAATGACCATAGACAGAGGCTTCACTGTTGGAAGAGCCAGTGTAGCCCTGCATGATTTTGTCAAGGCCAGGGAACAGTGTGTTATTTGGTTGTTATTAAAAGAAGGCATAATAAATTTTTATTAAAAGTTAAACTCAAAAAGAGAAGTGTATATTTTAGTAAATTTTATTGTTAAGTATGTTAAGTTGGTTATTATTATGATTTAAATTTTAGCTGTCCTAAAATAGAATAGGGTGATTTTTGAGAATGCCTATGATTCCTAAAAGAATTAGCACAAATCCACTCTAGATTCTTTGACATCCTTTTTGAGAAACCCATAAATTATATTTATTTCAAATTCATCTCATTTCTGATTTGGAATTTGGTTCTTGGATTTGACAATCCTGCAACTTCAGATCCGTTAATTTTTCCATGTTTTCTATGATTTGTTAGACTTACAGGAATTACCAAGCTGTACATTAGAATCCTGAGTTTCTGATTCATCTATCCCACATTTGTTTGCTGTGTTTTGTCTTTTGTTAGGTGAGTTATCTTCTCAAGAGATTTAAAATTTGCCAATTAAAATAAACCAAAAAATGTTGAATTAAATGGTTGATTTTATTAAATATTTTATTCTTCACTCAGCTGGGTTTCCTGCAAAAGTGATTCAAAATTTGGACCAAGGATTTGACAATCTTGCATTTTTACGTTTAGGTTCTTAATTTACAGTATAGATTTATTGATTTGTTTTATATTTGATACAGTAGTTTCAAAGCTATAGTGCTAAGAAAAATATATCAGATTTAAACAAGATGGGTTCAGATTTAAGCAAACTCTAACTATCAGTGTAAATTATACACTCTGTTAACAGGGATTTTGGACGTCAATAGACAAAATGTCTCAACTTGACAAAAAAATACTCATACAGCAAAAAAATACTCAAAATTTATTACAAAATACATAGATGCACAAACAAAATAGTGTGAGTTGACATTCAGTGTACATATGTTTACTATGTAAATTGAT